>JABUQX010006526.1:80000-95000 GCA_015478945.1 Trachelipus rathkii | reverse complement strand
TGGGGTGAAAGGAGGTCAGAGACCAGGAGTCAACAATGTGCCAGGGCATTATCATGGCGCAATACGCAATTTTCCGCTTCCCAAAGCCCAGGAGGTTTGCGTCGGATTGCGTTACGAAGACGATGGAAATATCAATGTACATATGCTTGGTATCTGTACATTCCAGAGATATGAACTCAAAGTGCACGAGATCTTTAATACTGTCAAAGAAGACCTCCATACTCTCTCCAGCCTATGCTACCATTATTCCCTTTTTAGCTCGACTCATGTCTACACGACATTCGTACCTTTGCTCTTTTCGGATTGTAGTGCATGGCGGGCATTACGGTACATCGCGAAGATTTACATGCACGATTCGATGGACAGAGCTTCTGATTCGGTTAGAAGGGCTCGTACAGCACCGCTATGTATAACTCACGCCAAGCGGGTCTGTCTAGTGTAGATTATTTAAAATGTTAATACATGTGCACGTTATCAGAGAAAGAGATGCTATTCTCTGAATACGTTGTATAGGTGGTTCGAGCTACACAGTGGTTGTTGTGGACAAGGGAAGTAATCTAACAACTGAAATTCTTTAACTGTCTTCAGTAGATATCACTAGTGCGGAGGCCTTATTCTAATCAAATTAGCACACTTTTTGCTCACGAGATAGGGCACTACAAGTGACTCGTATCTCCAAGTGCTAATACTGTAATTGTTAATAGAAGTCTGCAGATTCCCACAATTTGCGCGGTGATAGTACCACATTATGTGATTTTAATGATTCTAACCGGAAGATCTCTGTCACGCATACTTTGGATCTTATAATAGATTCTTGATCGCTGGAGTTAGAGTGGTGCGTCGAGCGCATGAGTCATCTATCTATATACGATCACACTACTACGCTGCTTGGAATTCCACGAGTATACAGTAAATGATACTAATAGCATTCAAGAATAACTTTGCGATTATTGAGACACTGTGTCACAACCCATATAGGCAGCACATGGGTCGTGTCAGAGTACATGTAGCACACAATACTCATAGTAGCCCCACACGATATCTATCCTAGCAATAGCAATCCTCGGTGGTCAATATATCCACAAACATGTGTCAATGGGAGCAGTATTTCTATTGTTGTTATCTACAAATCCACCAATTTGCTTAGTCAAAACTAATGATATATATATATATGATACCCCAAACCATCCACATGCATTATTCTAAGTATGGGCAACATGCCATCTAACATTCGTTTATATTAACTAAAAACCCGCGAATCTTGGGCTTTCGTCAAGTATATTATATGATACCCCACCCATCCATATAAACGATCAGACCCTTTCTTAAATGTTGCCATCGAGTCACACTCAACAACCTCTCTGGCAGACATTCCAAATTATATATATATATTTATATATATATATATATATATTATTTATATATATATATTATATATATATATATATTATATATTTATATATGATATATATAATATGATATATATTATGCTTTCTTATATCAAGATATCAATGCTTTCTTCTTAATTTTTCGTGCTCTGCCCCCTGGTCACGTGTCCATGTTTCTACTATGAAAAATTTATTTGGTCTCTTATTATCAATAGAGTAAATATTTTGTAGACTTGTATCATGTCCCCTCTGAAGAAATCGCCTTTCACAGAAAACATTCTAACTCCTTCAGCTCTCCTCATAGTCTCCTCTAGTCCCCTCCAAACCCAGAATCATCCTGTTGTCTTAGCATTGCAGCTCTCTCCATAGCGCATTAATCTAGAGATCGTTTCATTTATAATAAGGTCTCCGAAGCTAACCTTGTAGTTCTACTCAATACTCATTTTACTGGCCTAACGATAGATGATTATAAAGTTTACTTATTACTTCCTTGCTCTTGTAAAACAAATGTTGATTTATTTGCCCAGCATCTTATTAGCTGTATTTCTAAGCTTACAAACACTGATTAGCTACTTTCAATTACTGGCCTATAATACACTGACGCTTAAATCATTACTTTCTTTGGTACCAACAGACTCAAGCCATCCCCAGTGTTTTCAATCTCGTACTCTCAAAAGTTATTATATTTGTATAACTCTTATGTGAGTACCTTGTCAGATTTAATTTTAACTGACTTAAAGAAGTCATTTAGCCACTTATATGCCACCCATAGATGAGTTTATCAAGATTGCATTTTGAATACTTTTATGCATTCCTACAATATCTAACTTGAAGTGTAGGCTCACTGTCTAGTTATCTGCATAATACTAATATAGAACGCTTGGCAATTTCAAGTGCCGTTGATCCTAAATCATTTATAATGTATATATATTATCATGTGCAGAACAATATGTGGCCCTCAGCCTGAACCGTTGGGAGCAACGACTCTTCGGGAGCTATGTATCCCATGCATGAAATTATATTGACCGATTTCCTTTACTTAATCGATAGTCCTGCTTTTCTATCTACACTCAAACTTCTCTTAAAGATAAATAGTTAATCCTACCACCATCCCCATAAGTATATTCACGTATGTCAAGTCAACTTCTTCATCAGCCTTATGTGGGAACCTATTATCAAAATAGATCCTGTTGCTCTCATTACTCCATACCGATTCAACACTGAGAATCTCACTCTGTGTGCAGATGCATGACCACGCTATAATGAGAGTCATTCCATAAATTCTAAAAGTTTGTCTGACGATGACCTACCCGTTGTGTATCGCATTACGGTAGCATGACTCTTAACACTGTTTAAACGTCTTATCTATCTAAAAGATTTCCTCTAGTATGACCCTTTCTCATTAAACTTTTGTTCCAACGAAAGCCTTTTACAACCCAGAAGATTAGTTTCAATCTAGCTGACCACTGGCCTATAATCTCCCCCACAGACATATTCTTCCTTACTACGGTACGTCAACTATTCTTCCCAACACTAAGGAAGTTGTAATTGCTCATGTACAACTTGCTACTCTCGGCTACTATCACCCTCAACAATCTGTTATATCGCTTAAAAAATCAAAATTACCGCTACGAAGACCGAATCATATAAATTCTGTCTTTCAGAATTCGTTACCATGCTGGAATATGAAGACCCATGATATCTATACCATCAGGCCTTGCAGCTTTACTTGGTCAATATTGATTAATAAACGTTTCTATAATACTTTTACATCAAGTGTCAAATTCTGTACGATCATTTGTTACATGCAAGATCACAAGATAGACTAATAAGTCTACACCCATAAATCTATTATCTGATTATATCCTCATGTGAAACACCTGAACGCAAAATTAAATATTCGTAATTTTGGAAATCGTTTGGATACTCTTCCTTATTTGACTTTGACACTCACAAAATTTTTATCACTCAATTCTTAATTTGAAGACTTGATCCTATTCTTATACTTTATATTTATAATAGCTAAAAAATCTTCTACAGCTTCTTATATACTCAGCTCCTTGCTAAATTAATTTTCTCCGCGCTCTTTGCATTTCTTATTAATTGATTTAAGTTAGATTAGTCAATTTTTTCCTATACTAACTTTCACATCATCTTCCCTATTACTACATTTGATATATTTTTAAAACATATACTACGCTTTTCATTAATTTCCTCTCTTATCTCTCTATTATCCACCAGAACCTCAGAGAGTTTTCTTCTTTGACCCATCACCAAATTGGTTTTATCTTGAAATATACAAATACATCGAGACATTTGCAATCTATGATAGCAAGTATTCTCACCACTTTTCTATATACATTGTGACTCGATAAAAATCCTTATAATATATCTATTGTTATATAAAATTCTACATGAAAGAGGCATCTTTAACATATACATTCTCTCCAGCTGCGTGCTTTACTAGTGAAATGGAATATTACTACAACCGTAAGTTTACCTATATATATGGTAAGGCTTAAAGCTCCCGTCGATCTTATTCAATACCTCACTATATATGATTAATCCATAACCTCGTAACACACTCTTTTCATAGAGTGGCACACAAATCTATTCATGTGCTGAGACTTCATTTACGATTGAGAGTAGTAGTGAGTCTTAAATAATAGAAAATAATTCTAGGTGTTAGACAATACATTAAACACTCTCTTCTACAAAATTCTTTCTAATCTTAATTCTCCAACCTATTAGAACACATTTCTCTGTGTGTTAACAATAATTAGAGATGGTGTATAGCGTGAGCAATTGACATTGATAAATCAGATAAATTGTTGGGTGATTATTGTGTTTATCTATCCTTGTTTTAGAGTGTCCTAAAATCGATATTATATCAGGAGACAGAAGTTACAATTTTGTAATTTTGAGAGTGAGAAAAACTCTCTACTCTGCTATTTAGGTAGCTACATAGATGAGTGAGTGAACCATAGTTTAATCCCTAAAATATATATCGAGCGGGAAAAAATTAAAATCACAACCTCATTAATATTAAAATTAGTGTTATACTACTAATTTATTTTCTAATATTTTACAATAGATGAGAGGATTGTTTTAACGATATTTAGAAATTAGTGATCACCAATATTCCGCGTCTGAGATTCTTGACTCTGCCACATATAACTATTGTCATATAAACTGCTCTCCTCCTTGATGTCTTAGTAATTGATGTTTTATGCCATTCTAGATGTAAGTTAAACATAGACTCTCATGGCCAGCACACGTATCGATAAGTATCATCGTAGAATACATGAGTAAAGTATAGTCATATTATCTCATATATAGGTGTGTCTAATAATAGTCGCATCTCTTGAACTATTTTTCAAAGGACACGGTTACCTCAACCACCACACTTTTTCACGTGTTCGTCTCTACAACTCACTGATTGTTGATAAATTCAATAATGTGTACATATCTCACGAGTCATAATATTCATATCATCCCCTGAAAGGAGTTCTCCAATAATGCTGTCACTTAACCGAGTGCCCCTCAGTTATTGCAAATAACTGTCTAGATTCTCATCTTATTGGCATATAACTAATCACGCTCAATCTTTTTATCTTCTAAGGCTATGAGCATTTGCTTAAAAGCATTTGATACTTAAATGCATGTTATTTTTAATTATCATCATCACTCTATTTGAACCTGTAAAAACACTAGCTTTATTTATCTCCCCTCTATTATAGTTACCATTGCTATTATTCAAATCCAGATTCAGCCCACAACCCCAACTTTACGTAGTCTTCTTGCATTAAAACAACAGGTTCTCAAACTTGTACTGAAAACCAACACCCTTTAGACCTCAAGTGAAATCCATCTGCCTGCACAAAAGCATTCTTTTCCAGAATTCTCCTCCCGACAAATTCAAAAACCTAACTATTTCTGACAAAACCATATTCCTACCTCTTCCATTACACCTAAAGCCATACTCCCCCATTCCTGACCTGCACACCTAACCTAGGTAAAATCCCAGAATCATGCTCTTCCTTCCACTAGCTTTTCATCTTCCTGCAACTTCAATCTCTATTAATCTGCTATTAACGCTTCTGACCTTCTGAGTCCTATATATTTGTACCCACATGCACAATCACATCTGGACAAACAACATTTGTAGAATCATAATCTCCTATCTACCTATCCCTAACATACGTTGTACTGATATAAAGCATAATCGGAACTGTTCCCGTATTTTTTACCCTACCAATATAAGATAGTCATTATATATATACCATAAATTGCAGGAATACTTTAGATATATACTTTCAGCTTAATCATATACCCTAGTTATATATAGTGATATTATATATTACTCATAACCTTACAAATTTTTAACTATGATATTATATATTACTATAATCTATATATACTTGATTATATAAATATAAAACAAATGTTATCATCTACTTTATAATATATAACCTATATATTTTATATAACTATAAACACTGTGTAACGAAATTTATACGCCTCTTAATATGTGCACTTTTATATTGTAAAACTCACCGTTGACGCTATCAATTAACAAAGTGCACGTGATAGAATGAAACGGAATCACTCTATACTTGCCTCATCACCTGCTCAACGACGACGCGGGGAAACACAGGGTAATTCACCGTCCGCCGCGAAGCGTTGTTGCTTGCTGCATGCTTTCTGGATTGACCTAGAATTATTTAACGCGTCGCTCATTTTCCAAAAATCAGTTGAAAGCAATTCTGTCTGTGCCATATACTGACGCGCAAGCCGTGAAACCAAAGAAACTCAGTCCCTCAGAACTTAATCATTAATTCGAATCATTCTAAGAAATACTCAGATCCCCCCAAACTTTTTATTCCTTCCATTTTTGGTCCAGGAAAACCAAAATGACAGCAAAATGTGACTTGTAAGATCAAGATATTTAATTATTCATGCGTCTTATCCACTTCTGTTACTTATACAATACTACATTCATTAATAATCTCTCGCGGGGTTGAGGGGAATTTCATGACAACCTTACATCCCAAACAACTGTCGTGCTTACAAATGAAATTCCATTGAAAACCAAAAAAAAGTAAAAACGAGAAAAATAACAAATGCTAAAAATACACCCTGAGAGTTTATAGATTAAGAGAAAACCATAGAGATTTGTTGTGCTTTCTCACTCTTATTAAAGTCCACAACAATTTATTGAAGATAAGAAAATTTACTGGAGTCTAATTAGAAATAGTAAACTCTCGGCTAAACAAAAATAATATTTGAATATAGTAAAAACCGACGTTATGAGTACAGCTCTCGTATCACGTCTGCACACGACAATCCTCTCGAATCATTGGTGTATATGGGTCGGGAGGCAATATTTTATTAATTAGGAAATCAGATTAACCAGCTTTCGGACAATAATTATGTGCACCACTCACAATTAAGTCTCAATATCAATTTGGAATACAATTTTCTGTAATATTATATTGTTCTAATAATTGTTAACATTGCTTTGTTAGAATTTACCCCGTATCAGTAATGTTTCCCAGTCAATATTTCTCAGTAATTATTGCTTACTCAACGTTATTTCATGAGTGGATTTCCTATAGTAAGTAAATATTATCTAAATAATAGTATGTTACGTCTATCAATGGATAATTTGAGCCTGAGTAGATACTTGGAAGTGAAGATAGATAGTCTTTTTATAACGATATATATATAAATATAATTAAATAAGATATATATAATATATATATATTATATATTAATAATATTATAATAGAAGTTCAATATTAATTAATATCATATAACAAATATTCAAATACTATATTAAATGTATATATAATATATATATATTACATATATTTATATATATAATATATAATATGATATTATATTTAATATTATTTTATTAAAATTATATTAATTAAATATATCAGTATCAGCACCTATATTAATATAGTGTAGTAATATATAAATATATATATTTGTACATTATAATATTATATTATTATTAATTAGGTATTGACATTTTAGCTATAGAGTGTCAATTAAAAAGTGGTAGGGTTGCATTGGTAATACAAAAGGCGGTTATGTACCTTTTATTCCCAAATTTGGCTAATGAAACTGATGTAATTTGTCATCTCTACATTTAACATACATAGTGTCTCCAGTAATTTCCTAAATAAAATGATGTATCTCAAAATAAAAATAAATAAAGTAGCAAATAATAAAAAGTAAATATATATATGAATTAATATTTTAATTCTTTTCTAATAACATTAGTCATAGAATAATTATCCTCTAAATATACTTTGTTTAATTCACCACAATTAATACTATAATATAAATAAAATTTATTCTCAAAATAAATAAGTAATATATATTAATATTATTTTCACAAAAGGTAACTAAAATTCACCTTAAACTCCTCGGTTAGTTTACCTCATAATAATAAATTGTTAAATTAAGTAGCAAGTTTATAGTTTTATTAATACAATAGTAACGCAAATGTTAAATCCAAGGATGACTATACATACATTTATTTTATATATCTTATAATAAGTATATACGTATATTATATAGTATGTATATAGGCTAGATAATTCAACCATAGAATCATATATAAGAGAGCTAAAATGACTTAATAATAATTATAAATAACTATAAATAATATAATATATTAAATATATAATATATTATAAGTGTATATATATTATAATATTATGTGCTGTAGTTAAAAATTAATTAATATAATATATAATTAAATATGAAATAAAATGGTTATATAATTATAAAATATATAATAATGAGTATAGTATATATAATTATATCTCCATATATATACTTAGTAATATTAATATAGGCTAGTAATTAATATATATATATTAGTATATAATAATATATATATTTAAATATAGATATATATATCAGTATATTATAATTTTATATATATATATAAATAAATATATTATATATATATATATTTAATTAATATAATATATATATATATATATGTATGTAGATAGGTAATTAGCAAGACTTATACTATATATATATATATTATTATAATCTATGAAATACGATTTTGATAAAATATATAACGAATATATAGATATATAACTAATATCACTAATATTATTAAAATTGCAAACGTTTTACAGTATAATTATATATGAATAATATATTACTCAGTAATGATAACTTAGATCTAACATGAAGAACATTGACTGATATAGCTATAATATACATTAACCTTATCTTAGTAATATGTTTGGATAGCTAAAGCTATATATATATAGGGTATAAGTATGTATATTTATAATATATATGATTTTTATTATATATAATGAAGTGTGCGGAGAAAGATCTCGCGTAAGAGATGACTCAGGTGACCGGTAAGTGAACGAGAGAGATGAGAGAGATAGAGAGAGGAGAGAGAGAGAGAGAGAGAGAAGAAGAAGAGACGAGAGAGAGAGAGAGAGGATGAGAGAGAGAGAGAGAGAGGAGAGGGAGAATACGACCGAGAACAGAAGCGGAGCGTGGAATGGAGGAGAACAGAGTGCAGTATTAAATGACTAGGAAAGATGGTTGAGAGAGAAGGAAAGAACCTGTAAGGAGAGAGAGAAGAGGAGAATACAATACGAGAGAGAGGAGCATGCCCCTGTAGACTCAGGATTCAGTCAAGAGAGGAGAACGATAGCACGCTACGAGTGAGTTCAGAAAGAAGGAGAGTTACTACCGAGAGGATGCAGACAACGAGAGAGAGAGAGAGAGAAGGAGAGAGAGAAGAAGAGAGGTGAGAGTAAGAGAGAGGAGAGAATGAAAGTGAATTGAGTGAGAGAGTAGGCACGAGCGCACGAGAGAGAAGAGGAGACGGACGAGCGAGGAGAGAGAGAGGAGAGAGAGAGAGAGAAAGAAAAGAGAGAGAAGAGTGATTGATACACAGTTCTGTGGAGAGAGGAGAGAAATATTTTAGATTTCAGCACACACACAAATATAGCAAGCATGATAGATACTGTAACATGAGAACCCTCTTGTATATGGAGCTTAAGGACTGATGAATTGAGTCGAAAGTGACTAATTTATAAAAAGCGCATATAACTTAAATCCTGACTGTCCTGTTATTGCTTACACTTCAATCTTCCTTCCACCGGGCTCTATTTTAACCTTACTTAAAAACGGTTGATTTGGTAAGATCGAAGATTCTGGTGTGGTACTGGAATTTGGCATAATGGTACTGGTCATTGTAGGCAAGTTAGACATACAAGTTATCCCATATAGTAACTAGAGTGGTGACTATTATTACTTGTGTATTAATGCTACTGTTTACATTTATTAGCGATTCTTTGTTTAGTGCTAAAATTTTGAAAAATACAGGTCCTCCTCACACATTAGTACTCAATTATTTTAATCCCGTCCACTCTACTACCTGAAATCACATACTGATAACTATATAATACTGAGAGTATATAGAATAAGTATACTGACTTTAGATGTTCTTATTTCAATATGCCTAGGTTAATTATAATGTGCTGTACATACAGAAATTGTATTTGTTGTTTTCAGGTGAATAGAATTCAAGGTATGATTAAATTAGGTCCTTCTACAGTAATATTATTGGGAGGCGGCGAGCGCGCTTTACGTCTCAGACGTTCCTCCTCTGACGAACGCCCTTCTACTGGCTCCTCTTTAATCTTTAATATATTATTATACCGGTATAATACTGATATAATGAAAACTACAAAATTGAGTATTTTATCATTAATATTTAGACATTTTTACGACGTTTTAAATTTAGAAGAAAATCCCTGAGAGAAGTAAATAAAGTCTTTATCCGTAAATATGTGAGTTTGTCATAAGAATACAAAGAAAAGGTTTTAAAAGTATTATAGTGACTTCATTTTAATATTGAGTGCTTTATTAATTTTTAGTTGTTTAATGTAATTTGGTTTTGTATTATTGTTATATGTTTTGGAGATAAGAATGAAAGCCTGGTTCCAAGTAGATTTGAGAAAATATAGAGCCCGAATCTTAATTTTATATATTGTAATCATGAATGTTTTTATTACGTTTCATGATTAGCCTAACATATATAATTTTAAAAACTGTCATTCATATTTCCTTTGATTTACCTGACTTGCGGTATTAAATATATACTATTATATATAATCACTCTCTTCCCCAAGACTGCGGCTGGGATAATGTGAGTTGCGTGACATTCCCCGGAAATAATAAGTAGAGAGAAGAACTTAGTAACACAAGTCGAAATGCACAAGCTCCAGACCCTTATCCCGCTGCCCCTTTATACCTATTTGTGAAGAACACCGTCGTCTCGAGATCGAGTGAAAATATTCCACTGTGCTAGAAGCTAGTCAATGAATTACGGGCGACGGGACCTCACTTGTATGGGCATTCTCGTCATGTGTAATGTGTGTTCAGTTCTCGCTTATGGAGCCAGTAGTGTGTGTCGCACAACCATTACCCATCGTGCTCACGAATACTCCACGTCACTATTTTCTCTGCGCGTATACGGTACGACTCCTGATGTCTCTCTACATGAGTGTTTAACTGTACCAAACTCACATTTCTGGCTCAGTCTCCGTAGTGCTTCCTTACACAATGGTTACGTGATCTCATTCATATCTCATATTTTGTTATTATTTGCTATGAAATCATTGTTCTCTCCTTCTGCCTCGTATGTCATTAATATCCCAACTAGAACATACTTTCCAATCACTCACTAGCATACTGCTTTACATACTTACCCACAGTCATACTCAGGTAAAATATTCACTCAGCCAAGAGTCGAATATATATCAAACAACTCGACCAACAAACAAACAACAGAGAGGATAAGATACTAATTAACATATATCACTCTCTTCATTTTAGTCACACCTCATAATCTATATTCACAACCCAACAAACAACTCCGCAACAATATAGATCACGATTCATTCACATATCCACATTATAAACTCATGTGTCATCATTCAGCAAACCTATAAGATTATCAAGCGGACCTCATAGCATAGATATACATACTGAGAGCCACACTTAATATTTTACTGATGAGATCATGAATAGACACTGATATTATTCCAGACCACTAAGTCATACACTACTTAAACCTCAAACAATATAACCTCACTTAAACGAGAGAAACCACAAACCAATAACCCGCAAAGTGTGAATTAATCTTGGACAGATGTTGGTGTCTCATGGTGGTGTGGATCACATTTCTTTTTCCAATGCTACCTTCAAATATATATCCTACAGATAAGAACACACCAACCAACCCATAAAACCACTCGCCTTTCACAAACTTTCATAACTTACTACATACCAAGCTACTCCACTCTCACTGTTACTAATTTTCAATCTAAACATATAGTCCATCTCACAAGCATGTTGAGTGTGACTCAGACCTTCTTCCAGTTGCAATAATCCATACAATCTAACATAGACGTTGCACACCGAACAACAATATTCCACTCAAGAAACAACTCACGCCACCACATAAATAATTATCGTTTACCTACATAACATATGCTTATGCACTCTTACTCTCATTATCACACAAGCCAACCTTTCTACGAACGCAATAGCACAATTAATACATCAAATCCAACACAACAGCAAATGTAGCAAACACTCTCATCAAACACATACATACTACATACAGATTCACCATGCACACACACCAAACTCAACATACCAACCACTAAACTAACTCTAACGAAGCATAGAGCCCCATCACAACTCTCACTTACAAACTTCTTCAAACTCAAACTAACATCTATAACTAACAACCATCTCACAATCTCACAACAACACACTCTACCTTATATATATATTCTCTATTATATATATATATAAAAACAACCAAAAAACACAAACAACAACAACAACATAACATACAACAACTCAACATAAAATACACTAACTATAAGTCACAACTCAACATAACATACTCCAACAACAATCAATAAACACAACAACAACTCAAACTAACAATCAAATATCAACAACAACTCAATACTAACTCTTAACATAACATCTAACTATAATTTAAATGAATAAAAACTGTTAAGTCTAAATTATATAAACAAAAAAAAATAACCAAGGTGAAAAAGCTTTCTATTCTTATAAATAATTTATATATACCTTCCCGTAAAATACTATAACGACCTAATAATAAGAGAAGAGCTATCTTTTGTTGTTCGTTAAAAGAATTAAGAAAATAGTAAAATAATATAGCGATACTAGATAGAGGTAAATTTCTCTCATTAGTGACCGTGATAATAAAAGTATAAACGAGAATTTTATGAGCATTATACCCCATATAACAAGCGTAGGTGTGTACATATCTTTATTTATATAGTGAGAACATGGAGAAATATATCAGACTACTTTTCTACTTATTGCTATCATAGTAGAGTTGATGTGTATATGGTGGGAATTCCTTGTCTTATTTGGCCCTTTTAGTACCGTAAATTTGTTGTGTACGCTTGAGCCTTAGACTTCAAATGTAATATTTCATTTAATTTAACTACTCGCTGCCAATCCTTCCACCATTCCTTCTCCAGTAGGTATAGGTAGTTTTGTATTCTCTGAACTTTTTTCAGTATTTAACCTTATTTTAGATGTATCAATTGATGCTCCTGGAGTAGTACTTACAATAGGAGGTGGAGTAGGAGTGGCATGTGAAGAAGGGGGAGTCGAAATAGGGTGTGGAGAAAGGTATAATATATTATATAAGAAGGGGGAGTCGAAATAGGGTGTGGAGAACATAATTTCAACCCTCCATACATAGAAGCTAATCTTCCCTCCAAGCCATCTCTAAGTGGTGTACACGAGATAAATGCTTTATCTTCAAATGGAGATTTGCGTTTTAAAGAGTATACGTGATGTAATCCTATAGGCTCTATATATATAGCCTGGGTGCTCATGATATATTCAAATGGAGATTTACGTTTTAATATAGTCTGGCATTCTCGGGCGTTATTGGAAGGCTGTCGGCGCTGTTCGGTCGGGAAATTGGAGAATATACTGTTCTCAAGGACGGTGATGATGTAGGAGGAGCTTGTCGTGAATCTAAGTTGTCGGAACTTCCATGCTGCTTCGACACTAAGCTCAGTCGTGAATGATGGCGGGGTGACGGAAGCTTGCTATGCAAGGACATATCTACAGCTGTATTTGCATTGAAAGGAATGGAAGCAGAAGTCGATGTTGACTGAGAATTTAGTTCTAAAGTTCTCTCGATTTCTCCCGTTATGAGATCTCCAACATTTCTTGAATATGAATTGCTAGTTGTAGGCCTGAAACAATTTACAGGAGGCTGGAATGCCTCTTGTGCAATTTTCTCCTGAGAAAGATGCCTTCGTAGGGCCAATTTAGCTGGAGATACGAGTGTATAATCGGGCTGTTGAAGACCTCGTATTTCTCTGATTTCCCTTTTGATTTCCTTGTTTTCTCGCTTTACATCTATTTTAGAAGAAACTGAGAAAATATTTTGACCACCACCTTGTACAAATGTACCTGAAGCGGAGGATGTAGTGGAGGAAGAGGTAGTCTTTTGAGAAAATGATTCTTTATCTTCGTTCAAAACGTTTGTAATAATCAACTTTAGCCGATCTTCGAAATCAACAACTCTTGGAGGTTCCTGATGATATGGCCTTCCACTTGATGGGATAAGCTTTGGATGAGACTTTTCGATGTGACGACTAATCACCATAGTTTGTTGAGGATATTGCTGCTGTTGTTGCTGATGTTGAAGCTTATGACGAGAATCAATCATCGATGAACCTAGAGGTTCCCCAATGCCTACCTGAGACCCACCACTAACTGGACTATTATTAGAATTACTACTATTAGAAACTGAACGTTGTTGCGATTGTACCAAAACCATTCTTTGTGGTGGTTCTTTGTTTGAGGTTAATAACTTTTGATCAGAATGGCGCACGTCAGATACTACTCTCTGGGGTTGTTTGTAACTTTCAACCGCAACTTGACTAGAATGGTTACCGAGCCGTACTTCATGCAAGCGAACTTCGGTTCCTGGAGGCAGTAGTGGAATTCGTCCTGCTTCAATTTGTCGACCTGTCTCTAAAATCTTCATTGCTAATATTTCTGGATTCTTTTCTTCGATTTTACCAACATCAGGTATGGACGGCCATTCCTGATTCCGACTACGGTGCCTTGATTTGTGTCTTCCAGGTGACTTATCGACTCTCTCTACACGTTGCCCATTCAAGTGAATTACTTTTTGATCATCTCCATATGAATTTGTTTCCAAATTATTTACCTCACTTTCCAAACGGGAAACTTGTGTATGAAGCTTTTTTCTCTGTGTCAAAGTTTGTGAAATTTCTTTCAAAATAAACTCTTGGGTCAGATGAGATGAGTCAATTGTCTGTCAAAAACAAAATGAGAGAAAATAAAAAAGATAATTTATTATTATTTCCTTCAACTCCCTAATATCAATTAACAAGTACAAGAAGAATTAGGAAAAAATATTTGTAGACACAAACAAACACAAAAAATCTAGATAATGAGCTAATTGAAGTGTATTTCCAAAAAAAAATCTCAAAACTTTATT
>JABUQX010006526.1:57500-72500 GCA_015478945.1 Trachelipus rathkii | reverse complement strand
TATATTTTATACTGAAAAGAAATAAACTTAGGACATCATCAAAATAACTAAACATAGTAAATTGTTAATCAAATTAAAAAAAAAATTACATTATAATAAATAAAAAAAACTGATTAATTTTCATTAACTACACTTGAACGGTAAAACAATATTAATAAGTTGAATTTTATTATTATTATTATTATTATTATTATTATTATTATTATTATTATTATTATTAGTATCACTAAAATCTGAATATAAAAAAAAATTATGTAAACTTTATTAATAATAAATAGTAAACTAATTCAAACTAGAGAGGGCAAACAAACAGTTAAGGAAAGAATTAGCAAAATTATTATTATTATTATTATTATTATTATTATTATTATTATTATTATTATGCTGAAACCTAGTTTTCCTTTGATGAAAATTTGGACTTACCCTCAGTTTGGGGTTCTTAATTCTTTGAAAATAGCGCTCCAACTGAAACGAGGAAAAAAAAAACAAAATGGAGACCAATTGTTAAAACCAATTAGAATTTTAAAAAAAATTGAAAGGTAAAGAAAAAAAAAAATAAAAAAAAAAATAAAATAAAAAATAAAATGAAAGTTTCAAAAGGAACAAAATTTTCTTCAAATTAACAAAAAAAAGGTTAAAATTTTGAATTTTGATTTTCACAGGGCAGTTTTCTTGTAGATTTTTTTTAGTTTCTTTCTTTTTTTTTTGTGTTAACATTTTCAAAATAATTTTATATCGTCACGAAAAAAAAAAAATATATATACAAATACTGTTGAAATGGTAACATATCCTGATAATACGCTTTTTTTTTCGCCCTTTTATTAAAAAAAAAAATAAATAAAATAATTAAAGACTTTTATCAAATTTACTTGTAACTTTTACTCTGAGGACTGACAAACCTAGTTATTTAATTTTATTTATTTATTTTTATTTGAATTTTTTTTTTTTTGCCCGTAAATTTTTTTTTTTTACTATTTTAAACCATAAATATTCTCATAATATAAATAAAAAATTACACTTTTATTCTTCGATTTCTAATATTTCATTTAAATATTTAATTTAATTTTTTCCTTTGTCATAATAAATTTTACTATTTTAAACCATAAATATTTTTATAATATTAATAAAAATAAAAAAAAATACACTTTTATTCTTTGATTTCTAATATTTCATTCAAAATTACAAAAAGCATTTATATCAGGATTTACAATGTACAATAAGTATTTAAACATAAGATATAATTAATATTAATATATTAACTATGCATCAAGATAAAAAAAAATTTCTTTTACAAAAAGTCCTCATTATTATATATCATATATTATATATTAACTATGCATCAAGATAAAAAAAAATTTCTTTTACAAAAAGTCCTCATTATTATTAACCTTCAAATACAAATACAATAATATGGTAATCTTTAACAGAAGATATCTTGGATGATTTACAGATGTTGTTAAGTATTATGCTATAAGCACCGAATAAAGTTGAAAAAAGAAATTAATTACATATATAATTATTATTATACACATATATTTTCAAATATTTTTAAGGCAAAAATGAATTTGAATTAACAAAATAAAAGAAGCAACTGATATCTGATTCTTATCCAAAAAAAAGAATAACAATTCAATAAATAAATTTAAATATCACCAATAATATCTCTTATCAAATATAACACAAAAGGTAAAGAAGGGGTAAATTTAATTTAGTTTACTTACCTTTGTCCGGTCGATCGTATGAAGGTAATAGGAAACCGGCTTCCCAGTCCACGATACTGATCCCTTTAGAGGTGTTAACTCGGATACGTGCATGATGGTACCGATATCTGAGGAGTGAATTTTAATTATATGAATTAATTTTACAACAACAAAATCCTTATCAATTGATTTTCATAAGTTCATTAATGAAAATAATAGAATTGAAACAAATGCTAAAATGAAAAATTATCAAAATATAATAAATTCCTTCGAAAATATAGTTCGACTTTAAATCACAATCATAATTTAGTCCCTAAATACTACTTACACCTTCACAGTGCCACACAATAATAAATTTTAAAATAAATTACCGCTTAAATTACGATCCGTTATCCTGAAATTAAGAGGGCAAAAAGCTTTTGAAGAAACAATTCTTGCTCCATCTTTCAAATCTGCAAATATTTCTTTCAACATGTGATCGACTGTGGGGCCAAAAGCGAAGTTATTAACGAAAACGATAGTAGATGACGTTATAGATTCCCGATACTCTTCCTTGAGGAAATCACCTTTAACTACTTCAAATGCCCCGTACTTCTTTCCATACCATTTCATCCATTTACGGTACAACTCCTTCATTGTTTCTGAATACCTAAAATGATTAAAACAAAATTTAAGACTTTTACCAAAAAAATTCCATTGACTGGCGATAGAATTCTGTTAATTTGTGGATAAGTATGAGTGAATAAATATATTATATAGGAAATTCATGACGTACTAAAAATATACAATCACAAATTTTTAAGAACGTGAGCAATGTCAAAAGAATTTGAATGCTACAACCTATATACACACAACAAAATATAAACGTTTACCTAGAGGGAGTTTCAGCCTTCTCGATTCCTAAACATATTCGACAGGGTGTTGAACCAGCGAATTGGAGCACAACTTGTCCCACTCCTGAACCCAAATCAACGAACGAATCTTCTTCGGTAATATGAATTTGATCCAACACCTGACACACAAGTTCGTAGGACGTTTCTCCATAAACCTGAGTAAGATTAATAGAATTTAGATTGGTTTTGCTTAAGAAACTTGTATAAAGAAGCTACTACAATTTCTTTTAATAATTTGAGGAAAATCATGTCAACAAAGACATGACATGCTTTTTCCTTTCAAGAACAAATAAGTTTTATTAAAAAACACAGTCGAAAAGAAAGCCCAGCCTTACCGCCCCTCTATAGCTATTAGTGAGAACTTGTCGCAGTCAGAAAATCCACCCTAGAGCTTCACGGGACCACAACGGATTCTCACTATGGCATATCGTCAGTGTAGGGTTCATCCCTTGGCCCAGGTGGGCCACAACCATACCCCCTCACAAAACCCCGACATTCACTCTTATTATGCATCTTTCTTCTAGCCTCTGGCAAACTCACGTTTCTCTCTTCCGGGCATTCCTTTACTGACTCAATCCACTTTTTCTTCGGTCTCCCAGCCGGTCGATTCCCAACACACTCACCACTATACATCCGCTTAACCAACCGACTATCATTCATACTTTCCACATGACCAAGCCATCTCAACGTACTTTCATTTATTCTCTCATTTATCCCTTCACACCACAAAACTCTCTAATACGTTCATTCCTCATTTTATCAATTCTTCTCACACCTAACACACCCCTAAGATTGTCCATCTGAACACATTGAACTTTAGATCTATACCTCTTATTCCAGACCATAGTCTCACTACTATACATTAACACAGGTAACAACATACCCTCATGTAAGACCCTAGCGCACTCAAGACTTAGTCCCTTTACATCCACCAACGATTTAATTGCACCAGCCACCTTCCTGCCATTTACAACTTTCCTACTACACTCTGCATCATCCGTTCCCTTTTCATCCAACATATATTCTAAATATTTAAACTCAGACACTTGTTCCAGCTGCTCACAATCTAGCATATCTTCACACAGAGGACTGTCCTCACTCACAACAATAACCTTACTCTTATCTACGTTTACTTTCAAACCCACCTTTTACACACCCTGCCAAATCCCTTTTCGAATCCTCTCAACTCTCTTCAGATTCGCCACACAAAATCAAATCATCCACAAATAATAGGTAGGGCACCCTACACCCTCTTCCATTCTCTATCATTTTAATACTTTTCCATGCCACCTCCACCTCTAATTTTTTCATAACCCCATCCATATACAAATTATAACCAAGGAGATATAACACATTCCTGCCTCACTCCGCTATTAATATTAAACCAATCACTTTCAACTCCATTTATTCTTACACACGTTTCACTATCGTCGTACACACTTTTGATTACATTCAGAAGCCTACCACTAACACCATATATCACTAATACCTGCCATAAAGCTTCCCTATTAATCTTATCATACGCCTCTTGCAAATCCATAAAACCTAAATACAATTTCCTCTTCTTCTCTCTCTCTCATCATCTCAATCATTTGTTTCAATGTAAAGATTTGACCCACACATCTTCAATCACTTCTAAACGCACCTTGTTCTTAACCAAACAGTCCCTCAGTCACTCGACGCACTCTTTCGACCAAAATACCAGCATATATCTTCCTTATAGCACTCAATAAACTAATTCCCCTATAATTCCTAAAGTTACTCTTATCCCCCTTACCCTTATATATGGGTACTATTAGTGCTCTCCTCCAATCCCTCTGAACTATACTCTCCATAAAAGCTTTGTTACACAACTTACAAATCCACTCAATCACCATCTCGCCTCCGTTCTTGATCATTTCACCAGTAATTTCATCTATACCTGCAGATTTACCATTATTCAACTTTCTCACTCTACCCATTACATCCTCCTTACTAATGACCTCGTCTCCAAAATACCTATTTCTTCTTGCACCATCAAACCCACCACACACATTCACTATCACCTCTTCATTACTGCCAATGTTATGCAGATGTTCGAAGTATTCCCTCCACACTTTCCTCACATCCATTTCATCAGTTATGAAAGCACTATCCCTATTCATTATTCTTAGCAGATTTCCCTTATTCTCATTCTTAACCTTTCCCGTTTCCTTCCAGAAGAGCTTCCTATTCCCTTGTTAGTCCCCATTCATCCTCCTTCCAAACTGTTCATTCACCTCTACTTTTCTCCTACGTATGTATCTTTTAGTATTCCTTTTATCCTCCTTATATAACTCCATACATCTTTCTTTTGAAACCTCATCATTGGCTTTTAGTACATTCAACCACGCTTCTTTTTTACTTTTACTGGCTTGCATCACCTCTTTATTCCACCATTTACTATTAACATTCTTACATCTACTTTAGAACATCCACATACTTCTTTTGCACAACTTACAACCGCTTGCTTCATTTGCTTCCAGATTTGTTCAGTTTCAACTTATTCACATTCAACTGATTTATATGGCTATATACCAAATGGAGAACAAAAATTGAAATTGTTTGCGGCGCTAAGAAAATGAATCCTACTCTGTTTCTATCCCTAGTTCTGTCTCTATCCTATGACTCTCTTTGGCATGGCAGCATATACTTCCATTTTCTTTCACTTCAACTAAATCTAACTACTATTCTTATGCTATTTGCTTTCAAGAAATCACAATAGTCATCAAACTCCCTAAATTCGTTTATTATATTTCATCCTATGCGAAATTTATACCACACCATACAAAAATAAATATTCTCTTCACAAAATGAGATAATTTTTATGGTTCTCTTTCTTCCCACTCCTTGGACCATTGTCATTTCTTCACTAATCCACTCATATTTTCATAACCTTACCATACAGTACTTATTATTTGAAAAGCAACAAATATCAGTTGCAACTAGGGTGACCTTAGAGAAACTAAACATGTGACCTTTATTGCATTTCTAATTGGGGGAAGGGGTAGAGAAAAGAGAGCCGTTTACAGTGTCTAAAAAAAACTCAATAAGTTCATGTATATACTTGATACAATTTTAAAGACAACTATAACAGCGAGAACATGGCAACCTAAAATTTTATTGTTTAAAATCCTTATCATTTTCTTGCAAGGATAACAGCGTTTCTTTAACCAAAAAAAAACTTCTAAAATGTTAGTGGTTCAGAGGAGCTCCCTCAAAACTTCTTCACACCATCTCAGTTCCTTCCTTGCATATGTATATTGCTATAGAGTCTCTCCAATCTGTTTTTAGCAAACAAGGTGCCATCACTCTCTTTATATTATCGATATTACTTTGGACGCTACCCTACTGAACTCGCTAACTGCATCTCTCTTCTTCTGAGGAGAGTGTATGGACTCATATTTCCAAGCACTTACCCTTTCCTTTTCCAATTCTCTTAGCCACAAAGCCAACCGCTATGCAATTCTTTCATGAATTTTACAGGGAAAGTCCATACCATTCTTAATTCTTTTATATTCTCATCTATTTCTAAAAAAAAAAAAAAAATTTTTTTTTAATAACTTCCGCACTATCAAGCACATGTATTGGGGCATGTCAGTCTTTGATTAAATTTTAATTTCATTTTCCTCTACACTGGTGGGGTTCATGTTCTGGCCATTTTCCACCAGAGGTCTTATATTCCAAAATTCAATGTTGTTTATTAACTTAAGACCTCTAAACCTAATTAATACAAATCCATAATGAGAATACTACTGGAAACACTAATAAGTACTACTACTACTACTACTACCACTAATAAATCACAACAGATATAATAATAATAGAAATAATAATAAAAATAAAAATAATAATAATAATAATAATAATAATAATAATAATAATAATAATAATAAGAAGAAGAAGAGATTCCAAGGTCATTTTCTATATGACTACAAAGAAAAAGGTTTGAATATCAAAACATCTAGGGAGAATATATATATATATATATATATATATATATATATATATATATATGTATAAATAAATATGTGTATATATAAAAATATATAGAGAGAATATATATATATATATATATATATATATATATATATATATATATATATATATATATATATATATATATATATTAGGTTATATATATATATATATATATAAAAATATATATATATATATATATATATATATATATATATATATATATATATATATATATATATGATTTTTTATAGGTTCGTTGGAGAAATAAGAAATTGCATGCAAAAGTAGGTGATGGGGAATAATGGGGATCTTCTTCCGAGGTTAGTAATTAAACCCTGATAAGAGGGGTTTTAGGGATTTGTAAATAAATATTAAAATAGCTTTTCTTTTTTGCAGGTGTTGAAGTATATGTTGAATTAAATTTCTCTTTCTAATTATATATATATTCGTATGGCATTGTTATATTCCTTAATAATTTAAGACGAACTTATGACTTAAGTTCCACGAAAAGTTCAGATTGTTTTATCCCATGCTTTTGGCTTTTGTCTCTTGTCTTGTTGCTTTGGGCGGATTGTCTCGCTGGAACAGAAATTGGAGGGATTGAAAGTATTGATGAAATACTATTATTAACTCATAAGTGTGTGAGCTATCGGTGTGTGTGTGAATTGGATCATTCCTAACATTATAACATATATGATATACTGTCAATATTACTAATATTACTAACATCTGTAATAGCAAATAGTGCATACTTTTGTCTTCTACTACAACCGCTATTTTCATCAATATTTTCTTTGCGTCATCAAAGAAGTTAAAGGTAAAATATTTTCTGGTTATTTCCAATCTTAGTACTTGTTTAAATCAGTTTAATTCAACACTTTTTTTTTAGATTATTGTGATTGTTAAAATGGGAGGTACAGAGGATGAGAAGAGGGTGGTTGAGGGAGAGCACAAGTATAGGAGTTGTCCAAGATTTGGTGGAGAGGATGATGAAGAGTTTGAAATTTGGTTGGACAGGGTAAAAGCATGGGAGGCATATGTGGATGGTGTTGCTAGGTTCCCTGGGATAGAGGTAAAATTGAGTTTGAGAGGAGAGGCATTCAAGGTGATTAGAGGAATACCAGATGCACAACTGAAGGAAAAGGAGGGAATAAACCTGATAGTAGAGGCACTAAAGGGAGTATATGGTAGAAATTTGGTGAGTGATAGGTTCAATAGATTGAGATTTTTGTTTAACATTCAAAGGAAGAAAGAGGAGAATATGCGAGCGTACATTCAGAGGTTTAAAGGAGTATATGAGGATTGTGAGAAGGCAGGAGTGAGTGTAGGAGAAGAAATGAAAGGATATTTATTGTTGGATAGATCGGGTCTAGAGGAAACAAAGAAACAGTTAGTGTTAGCCTCGGTGGGAAGTGAGAGTATTACATTTGGGAATATGAAAGAATCATTGCAGAGAATATTTGCTGAGAAGGAAGAAAGAAGTGCACAAGTGCATAATTGGGAGGAGAGAGGAATGAGAACCTGGACAGCTGACAAAAGGACGACATATAACCAAAGGAAAAATCCTATAAAATGGGGAAAAGTGACACAGTGCATGATATGCAAATCAGAGTATCATTATGCGTTTAATTGTCCGAATAAAAGAGAGAGGATTAGGGAAGAGAGGGAAAAGGAGAAGAGAGAAGTTGGAGGAGAAAGAGTGTATTGGGAGGACATAAGAGAGGAGAGTGATTGGTCAGAGAGTGTTGAAGGAATCCTAGATACGGGGTGCGTAGCAACCATTTGTGGGGAAAAGTGACTAGGAAAGGTGTTAGTAAATATAGGTAGAGAAGACATTAAGAGGATGAATGAGGAACAAGAGTCTATAAAAGGGCAGTATGTATTTGGGGAAAACAAGTATGAGGCCTTCAAAGCAGTTAAGATACCTTGTAGGGTAGGGGGAATTAAGTTTTTGATTAGGACAGAAGTTGTAAAAGGTGAGATTCCATGGCTGATAGGGAGACAGACTATGGAAAAATGAAATTATGATAGATTTAAATGATAAAAAAGTTATTTTTGGGGATTTAGGTAACGCAACCATACACTATAACACAGTAAGACACATCAGAGTAGGGTTACTGGATACAAACAAAAAGGGGGGTACAAATGAAATGTGGTATGGCAGGTACAAGAGAGAATGGCTATTGGAACCAAAGGGAAGGAGAATTAAATTATTAAAGTTACATCTGCATTCGGTCATGGGAGTTGTGATAAAATCATGAGAATGATAAAGACAGCATATCACAATGAAGAAGGAGTTAGTGAAGAGGTGATAAAGGAGATAGAGGAAGAATTAAAAGATCTGTGTAATACCTGTAAGGGGTATGCATGAGGTATAAGAGGACACCGGCGAGACCAGTAGTTGGTTTTCCTCAAAGCCAAAGGTTTAATGAGGTGGTTGCTATGGATTTGGGGGAGTTTGAAGGGAAATTGTTTCTACTATTGGTCGATGTTGCAACAAGGTTTTGTCAGGGGACGTGGATAAGAAGTAAGAAGGGGGAGGAAATAGCAGAGAAAGTATTAGATAGGTGGATTAGTGTATTCGGCGCACCTGAATGTTTCTTTACGGATAATGGATTGGAATTCAATAATAAGGAGATGAGGAGTTTAAATGAAAGATTTGGTATAAAGATGAGATGTACGGCAGCGGAGAGTCCTTGGAGTAACGGCATCTGTGAAAACATGGTAGGGTTAGTGAAAGAAAATATGAGGAAACTAAAAGAGGAAGTACAAAATCTAGAAATTTGTCTCAAGTGGACCATTGCAGCCCGGAATAGTCTATTTATGAAAGGAGGTTATGCCCCTAATCAACTGGTATTCGGGAGGAATTTAGGGGTGCCAACCGTGGAGGAAGGTAAGAAGAAAATAACCATGTTAGAAGAAGGAAACGAATGTGAGCTCATAAAAAACACCCTAATCGGAATACATCTAGCCAGGGAAATACATATTAAAAGAGAATCCGAGGACCGGATTAGAAGAGCAGTGTTAGAAAATGTTAGAGAACACAAATTAGAAGAAGCTCAGATAGGAGAAGAAGTGTATTATAAGAGGGAAAATGACAAAGAATGGAGAGGTCCAGCTAAGGTGATTGGAAGAGATGGGAAGGTGGTTATCGTAAAACATGGGAGTTCGGTGCGGTGGGTAAACAGAGTGCACATAACGAGAATACAATGTGAAACACCTTATAGAAAGAAAATGGATTCAGAACCAGAACCAGAATTGGATGAGGAAAAAGAGGAATTACAAGAGGGAGGAAGAAGAAAAGAGGTAAGCTATAGTACTTCAGATGATTCAGACAGCGAAGGAGAGAACAGGGTATACCAGAAAGGAAAAAAGAAAAAAGCCTACATTCAGGAGACAATAGAGGAGAAGAAAATTAACAAAGAGGCGTTGAAAAAAGGGGAAAGGTATAGGATATGGAATGAGGATGAAGAAGAAAGGAAAATCGAGATATTGGGAAGAGCAGCAAAGAAAAGCAGTAAAAAATATAGTCAAAGCTATAACATAATTGATATAGAAACTGGGGAAAAGGAGTGGGTAGATTTAAGGTACTATCCTGAGATAAGGGATCTAGCAGATGTTCGGGAAGAGTCTCAAAAACCAGACGAACAAACAGATCTGGAAGAAAGCGGTGATGGGGATAGGATAGAAAAATTAAGGGAGGAAAGGGAGGAAGAACAGACAGAAACTGGAGAAACCGATGAAACAGACGAAGATAAAAGTTTTTACTTTGAAAATACAAAGGAGAATGCAGAACTGAAACAGCAACTGGAAGCAAAAAGACGGGAGTTAGACAGCTGGAAAGAGAATAATGTTTACACAGAAGTAAGGGGTTCTGAATGGAAAGGAAAAAAGGTTATGAATACAAGATGGGTTATGACAAAAAAGGAAATTGAAGGAAGACAGGGATGGAAAGCACGATTAGTTGTAAGAGGATTTGAAGAAAAGGAGAAGGATTTAGTAACTGATGCTCCGACGTGTGCTACTGAAACGCTTAAACTGTGTCTGGCTATTATGGGGCGGTACGGATGGACATGCAAAAGTATGGACATCAAAACAGCGTATTTACAAGGAGATGAAATAAGGAGAGAGGTTTACGTCAAGCCACCAAGAGAAGCAGAAAGGAAGAACGTGTGGAGACTTAATAAAGGGGTGTACGGGCTAAAGGATGCAGCACGTATCTGGTATGAGAAATTGATTAAGGTGATACAGGAGACAGGGGGAGAGAAGAGTTTTATTAATCCTACCATTTATAGATGGAAGAAGAGGAATCAATTGGTAGGTGTAATGTGTTCCCACGTAGATGACTTATTGTATGGGGGAACAATAGAGTTTGAAAGAGAGGTGATAGGAAGCCTGAAGAAACGTCTAAAAATCGGAAATGAAGATGAAAAATGTTTTAAATACATAGGAGTGGAGATTGAAGAACGGGAGGACTATATTCTCCTTAGTCAAAATAAATACGTTCAAGAATTAAAAAAGGACAGGGAGGTATATGGGAAAATTGAGAATGGTGGAAAGTTAACAAACACAGAAATGACAAGGTACAGATCACATATAGGGAAACTTAATTGGGTTGCACAACACACACGACCGGACATATCTTTTGACGTTAGTGGTCTAAGCAAACACAATAAACAGGCAACAGGGAACAATATGAAAGAAGTAGATAGAGTGATAGACAAGGTAAGAAAGAAAGGGATGCATGTGCGGATGGATAAGCTGAAGGGTAATGAGCTTGAATTTGAGATTTACACAGATGCGTCATTTGGGAATGTAGAAGGCATGAAATCACAAATTGGGTATTTAATAGGGATAAAGGATGAGTTAGGAAAGAAATGTCCGTTGCTTTGGAAATCGGGGATTGCGAAAAGGATAGCTAGGTCAACGATAGAGGCCGAGACATTAGCATTAAACGAAGGGATCGACACGGGAATGTACTTAAGGGAATTATGGACAGAATTGACAGGTGACATAATAGAGATAAGAGTGAAAGTAGATAGCAAAACCCTGGTAAATGCGTTAGGGTCTACATCAGGGGTTTTGAATAAAAGATTACGAATTGACATAGGATGTTTAAAAGAAAGGTTGGAAAAAGAAGAAATAAAAGAAATCGAATGGATACCTACTGACAAACAAGTTGCAGATGTGTTAACAAAGGAAAGAGTAAGCGTAAAAAATATTAAACGGTACATGGAAAGGGGGGAGGAAGAATAAAAGGAAAAGAGGAAAGAAAGGGGAGAAAAAGGGTTAAGATTGATTTTTTATAGGTTCGTTGGAGAAATAAGAAATTGCATGCAAAAGTAGGTGATGGGGAATAATGGGGATCTTCTTCCGAGGTTAGTAATTAAACCCTGATAAGAGGGGTTTTAGGGATTTGTAAATAAATATTAAAATAGCTTTTCTTTTTTGCAGGTGTTGAAGTATATGTTGAATTAAATTTCTCTTTCTAATTATATATATATTCGTATGGCATTGTTATATTCCTTAATAATTTAAGACGAACTTATGACTTAAGTTCTACGAAAAGTTCAGATTGTTTTATCCCATGCTTTTGGCTTTTGTCTCTTGTCTTGTTGCTTTGGGCGGATTGTCTCGCTGGAACAGAAATTGGAGGGATTGAAAGTATTGATGAAATACTATTATTAACTCATAAGTGTGTGAGCTATCGGTGTGTGTGTGAATTGGATCATTCCTAACATTATAACATATATGATATACTGTCAATATTACTAATATTACTAACATCTGTAATAGCAAATAGTGCATACTTTTGTCTTCTACTACAACCGCTATTTTCATCAATATTTTCTTTGCGTCATCAAAGAAGTTAAAGGTAAAATATTTTCTGTTTATTTTAATTACTATTTATTTGTTTGTCAATATATATATATATATATATATATATATATATATATATATATATATATATATATATATATATATATATATATATATATATATATATATATATTATATATATATATATATATATATATATTATTATATTATTATTACATATTACATATTATTATTATTATTATATAGTTAGCATATAGATATACATATATATTATATATATATATTATATATATATTATATATATATATATATATATATATATATATATATATAAAGGCTGACCCAAGGGTATTTTTGAATATATAAATAAATTATAAAATTCATCACTTCAAAAAATATTTCTAATATTAATAGTCACTAATTAATTAAAAAATGAAGAATTTAAAAAAAAATTTTAAACTTGAATAAATTTACAACAAATATAATAATAATAATAATAATAATAATAATAATAATAATAATAATAATAATAATAATAATAATAATAATAATAATAATAATAAATAATTACAGAAATATATATTTTGAAAAACTCTGTAAAATACTTAGGAAATAAAAATCTGTAGGGTTTCCTCTATAGAAATTTTTCAGGGGAGGTTCTGTAGTTTATAGTTCTTTCTATACAATTTCCTTTAATAAATAATTAATAAGTGATAAATAACACCTAATGACCTCCTACAGAAAACCTGAAAACTTGAAAATGACCTTACAAACATTCTTGACATACCTCTGGAGAGAATGGTTCATACTGGTTAAGTTTCTCTGGGTCTTCTACAGCCTGGTTGTAAATTTGCGTCAGAACATGCTTTAAAAGTCCTCTTGAAGGCCGCTTGTTGAACCTTGCTGTTGGAAGGCTTGTTCCTTTTTCCTATTACAAATAATAATAATAATAATAATAATAATAATAATAATAATAATAATAATAATAATAATAATAATAATAATAATAATAATAATAATAATAATAATAATGTAGCAGGTACTAATGATATATATGGTATTGGTGGTAGGTTTCTGAATTGAATCAAAAGCCTGTATGTTGATTGTGAAACTTGTGTAAAAAATAAATGGAATGAAGAGTGAATGGTTTAATATTAATTGTGGAGTGAGGCAGGGGGTGTACTGTCTCCATGACTATTTAATAGGTATATAGATGGGGTGATGAAAGAATTAAAAGTAGGGGGTGGGGAGGGTTAGATTGATGGAAAATGGTAAAAGAGTGGAGGATACCCTGCTTATTGTACAATGTACGCAGATAATTTGGTTTGGTTTGGTGTGGTGAATCTGAGGAAAGTTTGAAAGGATTGGAGGAGGGGTTTGGCATGGTGTGCAAATGTAGATAAGAGCAAGATGATGGAGGTGGGTGAGTAGAGTCCATAGTGTGAAATAATGTTGGATGGTAGACAACTAGAATGAGCATCTGAGTTTAAATATATTAAGAAAGATTTGAGTGGTAGTGAGGTGGCTAGTGTATTTAAATCTTTGGTGAATGCAAGGGGGTCATGTCTTGAGTGCGCTAGGGGTCTGCAAAAGGCTATGTTGTTACCAGTGTTAATGTATAGTAGAGAAACTTATGCGTGGAAAAAGAGGTATAAGATCTAAGGAACAGTCTATTCAGAATACAAATGGATAATCTTGGGGGCGTGTTCCTTGTGAGAAGAATTAATAAAATGAAGAATGAGCGTATTAGGGAGCGGTTTGGTGTGAAGAAAGCGTGAATGAGAGAATAAATGAGCGTGTGTATTAAAATAATATGGTAATATGGAAAGGATGAATGATAATCGGTTGGTTAAGTGGGTGTGTAGAGGTGAGAGTGTGTTGGAATCAACCGATGGGAGAAAAAAAGGAAAAGTGGGTTAAGCCAGTAAAGGAGTGTCTGAAGGAAAGGAATGTAAATTCGGCAGAAGCGAGAGGATTAGTTCATAATAGGAGTGAATGGCGTGGTTTTGTAATGGGGAATGGTTGTGGGCCTTGCCCCGGGGATGAGCCATGACATTGACGATACAAGGGGGGGGGGATCTGTCTCGGTGTTGTGAAGCTCACGGGTTAAATTGGGCTGCGACGGGCTTACTCTTAAAAGTATGAGGGGAGTATGGGCTTTCTTTTCGACTTAGGTCATGTTCTTCTACTGAACTACTGTTTCCGGTGCATGTTGCGCACCCTACCTACAATCTGTGGGAATCCTTGGGGGAGAATAAATAATAATAATAATAATAATAACTGCAATAAGGGGGAAATAATTCTAATATATATTTAGGTCATAATTAGCGTTTGCAGAAACATTTAACCGAAAATAATAAAATGTTCTACATAAAAAAAACAAAAATTAAATATTCTCATTTCTATGTTGCTATTTTTCCAAACGCTTATAATATATATATATACCTATATATATATATATATATACTATATATATATAATATAGGTATATGTATATATGCTCTTCTTTGTATATATATATATTTATATATATTTATGTGTATATATATATATATATATATATATAT
>JABUQX010006526.1:50000-52500 GCA_015478945.1 Trachelipus rathkii | reverse complement strand
AGACAACAACAACAGCAACGACGTCTCCACTAATCAATAACAACCAAACCAACACCAACAGACAGACAGACCGACCGAGTAGAAGACGAAGGAGAATTAGCATCCTCTTCTCTTATCCTCCCCCCCCCACTCCTCCCACCGACAACAATCCAGTCCCCTCCAACAAATAATAATAAAAAAGTTCATGTAAATACCCACCCCAACCTCCTCTTCTTCCTTTCTCCCTTCTCCCCCCCCCCCAAACCTGTCCCACCCTCCACCAAGCTCCCCAAGTTCATCAGCTCTAACTCTCCACCCACAAGTCACCTGACCAATATTATTGGTATTTTTAAAACCCAGGTACACTCGTGTGTGTATTATGTATATGCTCCACAATATATATATATATATATATATATATATATATATATATATATATATATATATATATATATATATATATATATATATATATATATATATATATATATATATATTAGGGATGGGCCGGATAGTGAATTAGCCGGATAGCCGGATACCGGATATCCGGCTGGAAGTTAACCGGATATCCGGCCGGATATCGGATAGTGAATTAGCTGGATAGCCGGATACCGGATATCCGGCAGTCTGTTATATAGCGTCGGGCGGGGTGACTAAATAAAAAAAAATTTTTTGCTCATCGTGGTAGTACTACAAGTTTTATTTAGATTATCTTTAATTCTAGAGAGTTTTTATATTTTTAAAAAATATAATAAATTAGTGTATAAAATGTCCTTAAATAGAATTTCACATTTGAAAAATGCGAGTTTTTTTAAACTTTGTTTTAAATGAAAAGTTATGGACAGATTTTAATTATTTTTTCAGTGTATACAGTTGAGTATGTTAGCTTTAAACTGGCAAACTAAATTTTTGTTCCAAACAGTGCATAGTGGTTAAATCGCTGGGCCTAAATTGATGATGGGGTGAATTGGGCCACCATTGTTATTCTTATTTTATGTAGCCTATTATTATTGACATTTTTATTACGTAGCTATAGCTAATTTAAATATAATAAACAGTTACTTATATTAGGTAAAAATTAAAATAAAAAATGAAATTTAAATGGAAAATATGAATTCAAAAAAGTGTCAAAATTTGTCCCACGAATGGGGTGAATTGGGCCACCATTTTTATTCTTATTTTATTTATCATTATTGAAATTTTAATTACTTATTACTAATTTTAATATAATAAACAATTTCTATATTAAGTAAAAATTAAAATATAAAATTGAATTTATACATAAAAGAAGAATTTAAAAAGATGGCCCAATTCACCCCACAATGGTGGTCCGATTCACCCCTTCAAACTGAGTCTAAATGAGCTTTATTTAAACTTTAATAAAACTATGATTATTAGAATTACATTATTATTTTTTTGTGTGCTTATGACCTACTATAGGGCCTTGATTTTCAGAAAAAAAATCCAAAAAGTGTATTAGGGGAAAGTGGGGAGACGAAGTTATACCTAAAGTGGCCAACGTCACCCCGCCCGACCTATATCTACATTATATATATATATATATATATATATATATATATATATATATATATATATATATATATATATATATATATATATATATATATATATATATATATATATATATATATATATATATATATATATATATATAAATATATATATATATATATATATATATATATATATATATATATATATATATATATATATATATATATATATATATATATATATATATATATATATATATATATATATATATAAACTCTATTTATTTGCTCTTTAATTTATATGCCCCCTTTATCTAAAAAAACACTATATCTACATAAAAACTTAATATATTTTTGAATTCAGCGTACATTGTAATGCAAGAACTAAAAAAAAATTAATAATTATTAATTTTAATAAATAACTTCAAAAAATATTATAATCGTACGTTTCAAACTTAATTTAAACATGATACCCATAAAAAATAAACGTTTTCCTTATATCTTTTCAATACTTTAGGGGAAACTAAAAATAATGGCAAAAATAAAAAAATTAAAAAATAAAAATTAAAGTTAAATTAAAATTAAAAAATTAAAATTGCATATAGTTTAGGTTAGGTCAGGTCAGGTCATCAAAAAAAATTTAATTTCTCTAGAACATCTATCTATCATAGAGTGTGTGTGTGTGTGTGTGTGTGTGTGTGTGTGTGTGTTCGCCTTAACATTGAAAAGAAAATATTGGGGGACTCATGACTTTGGAACGCAAAAATTTGGGGGAACGAGAGAATTATCGTACATGAAACCTATTTATTATTATTATTACTTTTTTATCTCACTTTATTTTATTTCTTCTTCATTTTCCTCCATTACAATGTGCACTGATTTCAAAAATGTATTCAGTTTTTACGTAGCTATCATAGTTTTTTTACATACATGGGACATCTAATCTGGAGGCTGACCTATATATATATATATATATATATATATATATATATATATATATATATATA
>JABUQX010006526.1:37500-40000 GCA_015478945.1 Trachelipus rathkii | reverse complement strand
ATATATATATATATATATATATATATATATATATATATATATATATAAAGTTACCTATGAACAAACTTCTCTTGCTTAATGTTGGTAATAATATTCAAATTGAACTTGAGGCTTTTAGCACAGGCAACGGCAGGTATTTTTATGTTAAGAATTTTAATTATTTTATTAAAAGTTAATAAAATATTTTTTTTCTTTTTCGTTATTAATATATATATATATATATATATATATATATATATATATATATATATATATATATATATATATATATATATATATATATATATATATATATATATATATATATATATATATATATATATATATATATATATATATATATATATATATATATATATATCTGAATTAAGCTATTTGAAGCTATTCTAAATATGGATTAAGAATCAAGTACACCAAAAGTTTGCATTATTTTCTGTTACTCCTCGAAAGAACACAAGAGGGCATCATCATCCGTTATGATTCTCCATTAAGCTCTTCCCAATTCTCTCTGCATCTCCTACAATAGTTATTTTCTTCATATCGATGCTGATCCTCCTCCGTTTCTTATTTGTGAGTTCGAGTCAAATATAAGAGAGAGAGGGTAAACAAATTTTAAAGACTGAAAGCCCGGAAAGTAATTTTTTTTTATCGTTCACTGAAAATAAATAGATCTTTACTGTGAATTTGAACACGTCATATCGGTATGTTCTGCGATTATTTCTGAACATAAGTGGATATAATCTCTTAATATCATTTTTTTTTTTTTTTTTTATCTATTACTTCACAACAAAAGCGCCATTCTCTGACTATATTATGGGACCTTGGCATTTAAGTAACCAGACTCCGTAAAAAAATATATATATATACATATATTTTTCATGGTTCACCAGAACTGTTTTCATGTTCTTAAAACGTCAAATCTTTTCAATAAATAATTTTTTTTTAATCATATTTGACAAGGTAATTCAAATATCTCATCGGTCGAGTTTTAAGTACATCTTATTTTAATGACAGACAAAAAGTACGGACACATGAAATGCCCTTTCCATTGAAATAACTTTATAATGTTTCTTATTTGTTGATAGTTCAGCAAACAAATATTTTCTACCAAAGTGTTCGTCAAATATTATTTATCAACTCTAACAATTCGGTACAAATATTCTCTACCAAGGTGCTCGTAATTATAGTAATGGTGGTGGAATAAATAAAACTAAGGTTGCTATAGGCTTAAATAAAGACTATAGCAATACAAGTAACAGCATTTCAAATATCAAATGCTTCTACACAAATGCTCTCAGTCTTAGAAATAAAAAAGATGAGCTGATTAGTTGCATGATTAAGGAGAATCTAGATATCATTTGCATTACTGAAGCATGGGTTAATGAGGCATTTTATGGAGACTCAATTCAGGTATATGAAATAGATGGATATTCATTTTATTTTGTGCTAGCATAGAGGGAAGAATAATGGAGGTATATATAGCACTTTATATTGAAAGCAATATTTAATCTGTGTTCATGACCGACATTGAAAACTAATCATGATGTTGAATCTGTTGGTAGATATCCTTATGCACAATAAATCTTACAGAATTTTATAGACCTCCTGACCAGACCTGAGAATTAGATGCAGAAATGGTGAAAGAAATCTAGACAGCGTGCCACAACAAAGAAAAAGATATAGTCATAATGGGAGATTTTAATTTTCCTGATATTTAGCTGATATTTAGTGGGATTCCTTGTCGAATGTGGATGATAAAAGTTCTGTATTTATAAATTGTAAACTAGACAACTTTTTGAGCCAAGTGGTTTATGAAGTTACAAGACATATACTATACAACACTGTTAGACCCTAATTTTAACTAATGATGAAAGTATAGCAGAGGAGGTTATAGTTGAAGAGAATTGAGGGATTAGCGACCATAATATAATCAAATTTAACAAGAACGTGATATCTGGGGTCAAAATTGCAAGTTAATAAAGAAAAGTTTTTAGATTTCCAAAATGGCGATTATACTAAATTTCGAGGTATGCTTAATATAATTGACCGGGAAATAGAGTTTAAAGACAAAAATAGTTTATTATGTGTGAACACTTTAAGCAAATTTTGCATGAGCATGTTGGGTGATTGGTTCTATTTACTCTAGTTGACTGGGACAGTCTCGATAGGTCCATGTGGTTTCTTACTGTCTCCATATTTTCTGTTTCTCGTCTCATATTTTCAACTCTTAACAATTCGATCTTTGTTCGCAAATGTATCAGGAAATAACCATATACCTAAATATACCTATAAATTGGGAAGGGGAAGCTGGAGGAATTGGTTAGCACGTCAGCTACGAGTACATAAATTTATATTTTATCTTCTTACAACAACAGTACTAATTTTTTTAAAAGCCGATTTGCATATTATTTATATATATATATATATATATATATATATATATATATATATATATATATATATATATATATATATATATTATATATATATATATATATAT
>JABUQX010006526.1:0-32500 GCA_015478945.1 Trachelipus rathkii | reverse complement strand
CTCTTGTAAACATCATTACGATTTTATATACCTAGAATCTTATTAGCTTTATTTCTTGCTCCAAAACACTGATTAGCTACTTTCCAAATTACTGCTTATAATCACAGCTAAATCTTTTTCTTGGTCCACAGACTCAAGCCAATTTCCATTCACATCGTAGTTAAAACTTTTTATTTGAGGAACCTAGAATTAAGAAACTTAATTCATTAATTCATTTGCCACTTATCTGCCCACCCAAAAGTTTATCAAGATCATATTGAATACTTATACATCTTTCACTATTCCCTACTGAGGTAGCCACTTTGGTATCATCTGCAAACTTAGAAACCTTACATTTAAGTCTTTGGTCTAAATCATTTATATAGGTATATGAGGAAGCACTAGTTACCCCAGCAGCTGAACCTATGGGACACCACTGCTTCATTATGCAATGATGACATTGCCATTTAGTTGTACACATCGTTTTCTATTCCAATCAACCACTCTTTAATCCAACCATGTACCATCCACTATACCACAATGCAATAATTCATCAGGCTTATGCAGGGGCACATTTTTACCTCGCCTCACAAACCCGGAAATTCATTCTTATTATGCAACTTTCTTCTCGCTCTTTCCAAACTCTGCATTTCCTCTCCTCCGCGCTTCCTTTACTGACTCACAATCCACTTTTTTCTTCGGTCTCACAGCCGGTCGATTCATCCCACCGCACACCACCATACATCCGCTTAAATAACCGACTATCATCCATCATTTCCACATGACCAATCATCTTACGAATTTCATTTATTCTCTCATTTAGCCCCTTCTTCACACAAACAACTCTCTAATATGTTCATTCTCATTTTATCAATTCTTCCAGCTTAAACACGTTCCTAAGATTGTCCATTGAACAATTGTACCTTTAGATCTCTTATTCAGACATAGGTTCATTATCATTACCATACTTTAAGCACAAGGTAACAACCATACCCTCATGTAAGACCCTATCATACTCAAGACTTAGTCCCTACATCCACAAAAGATTGAATTGCTCCAGCCACCATTCCTGCCATTCCCAACTTTTTCTATCTACAGTCTGCATCTCCGCGTTCGCTTTTCATCCAAACTATATACTCATTTTTGTGTAATAAAGACACTTGTTTACCAGGCTCACCATCTAACATAACTTCACAACCGAGGAAACGGTCCTCACTCACAAACATAACCTTTCTCTCATCTACGTTTACTTTCAAATCGCTCCTTTTACACACCCTGGCAAATTCTAATACTAATTCTCTAAAACTCTTCAAATTTGGCAACCGAACTAAAACCAAATGATTCGCATAGTAATAGGTCAGGAACACCCTGGCACTCTTCTCCATTTCCATTATTACTAACACCATCCCCTTGCCACACCTACCTCTAATTCTTCATAACCCAATCCACATACAAATTGAATAACATGAGTCATAACACATCCCTGCCTAGTATCACTGTCGCTTATTAATCGATTCAAACCAATCACTTTTGAATCTCGCATTTATTCTTAAAGCAGTCGCTTCCTATGCGTCAATACATCATTTTGCTTCCATTCAGAAGCCTACCAACAGCATCATATTTCAGTAGCAACTGCCACAAGCTTTCATAATAATCCTATCAATACAACCTTGTTGCAAATCCATAAAACCTAAATACAATTTATTCTTCATTCTGTCACATTTCTCTCTATCATTTGTTTCACATGATAAAGATTTTTGATCCCACGACTATTCCCCTCTACCACTTCTAACTCCACCTTGTTCTTCACCAATCAGGCCTTCAGTCACTTGACTCACTCTTTCGACCAAATACCAGTTTATAATCTTCTTACCAAACACGTATAAGCTATCTCCCTCCTATAAATTCCTGTAGATCTAGTTACTCAGTATCAACTACCCTCTTACCCTTATTTAGCTGCTGGTACCGACATGTCAATCCCTCGTAGCCTAGTACCGCCCCCCTATAAAAAAACGGTGTTGTTACATTAAACAAACCTTCCAAATCTAATCCAAATTACGCGCATGCTCACCTCCATTCTTTGAAACATCATTCACCAGTAAAATTTCACTATACAAGCAGGGAGTTACCATGCTCAACTTTCTCCGACTCTTACGCCATTACCATCCTCCTTTCTAATGAACTCATCCGGAAAATACTTATTCCTCCTTGTACTATCTAAACAAGACACAAATTTCACATTACATCTCTTCATTAGTGCAATGTTATGGCAGGAGTTTTCGAAGTGCTCCCTCACCCCCTCACATTCATTTCCATCGCAGCTACTGAAAGCCATGAACGCATCTATTTATTATACTAAGCAGATCCCTTATTCTCAATAATTACCTTATTTTATTTATATAATATATATACGTATATAATAATATATATATATATATATATATAGTAGATAATAATATATATATATATATTGTATTATATGTTTTATATATATATAATATATTCAATATATATATATATTATATATATTTATAATATAATATATTAAATTAAGCATATATATATATAATACAGTAATATATATAAATCCAGTATATATATAAATAACGTAATAATAGCATAATTACAGTAATATCATTATATATATATTTATATATACTATTATTAGTTTTAGTTGATATACAGTTTTATATATACTATATATACGTACTAGTATTGTGTAAGAAAGGATTGATGCAAATGGTATACTATATATTCTAACACAAATGTATGAAATTTATATCATTATATATCAGGGATGGGGAGTCGGCGTCGGAGTCAGGGAGTTCCGGGAGTCCGAGCGTTTTTCAGGGGTTAAGGATAAGCGGAGTCGGAGTCGGGAGTCCGATTTCCAGAGAAAGTTGGGAGAGTCGGGAGTACGATAAAAAAAGCCCGGACTGCCTTTTGATTGTTATCAAAAGCTCGTTGCGTAATGTCTCGCGACAAGTTTTTAAGAAACTTAATTGAAGTTTTAAGAGAACAGATTCGAAGCGCTTTTTTTTCTTTTGACATTTGTTTGTACCAATGTGAAGTTGTTTATTTTTAACGCTGGTGTATAAAATAAGCGTTATAAGAACTGGTTATAAAATAAATGTACCTGTTACCTACATTGAAAATAGTGAGATTGAGGAATTAGGAGACCAGCGTAGAATATAGCTATTGATATTCGTTTCAAAAGGTTAAAGTCAAGGTAGAGTAACCATAACTGATTTTAAATATGAGTCACATACAATTATAAACTAGTTGACCTATTGGAAAAGATATCGGATAGATATCTATATCAGTTTATGTTAGCAACAACTGTGCTGCGGCAGCTCACGTTGTGGTCGGCTGTGCTCAGCATTGTCAAATCCATCCGGTAAAGAACCTCTTGGTTTACTGAATAAAAGATATAACGTAATTGGGTATTAGAGGAAAGTAGGTTAAAAGGAAGCCAAAGAGATATCATGCTGTTGGTGGTCAAGATAATTTAATTTAATGAGTAAAACTTCAATTCAATAGAAGTGTTTAATTATTTATTATATTATCTTGAGATAAAATGATTTGTGGACAAAATGCGAGTTGTTGTTCCATTCTTGAGTGGAAGAAATTTTAAAGATTAGACTGACTGGAATCGTGTCTACTCACAGGTTGTTGAATCCAGTTCGAACCAACGCCCTTTAGGACACTGACTTCGTCTGCGTCATACAAAAGAGCAGCCCTGCCGGTCATTCAGATCGTTTTGCTGTGGAGTAAATAAATAGAGACATGTCCCCCATCTCTGACGCGACACCTAATGTTCCACGCCATAGAAGAATTCAGATCTCGGCAGTGCTATCATGAGACTTTAGCCATAGGACCTTGGTTACTCCTGTCGTGAAGAGTCCTTCATCGTTGGCAGCGGAACGATTCTTTGTATGCTTGCCGCCACACGACTCTTTCATTTAAACATCTTTAGCTTCCAGAACCCCTTCAGCTCACTGTAATTCATTCTTCAAATCTTTATACTTTAACAAACAAAACCCTATAATAGTAAGACTGACTCACTATACCAATATTATATTATTTTTAAAGTGCATGTTTTTACCTTTGGACAACGCATTTAACTAAATATTTGCCATCAACCAGAAACTAATCCTTTTTTGCTCGCTCCGAGCGAGTCTCGAACCGTTGTACTCTACTCCTCCATAGTTACTTCTGAGTCTTTCCTGACCAGCTCAGACCAAGGTAAATATGTCACACATTAATTTTATTTTCGCTGTTCAACTTTTGTGATATTATATTTAAACTTTTATTTTTAAACTTAATATTATTATATTAATCATTATTAGTTATTATTTATCTAATGATTATTATAGATTACGCTATTGCATTATTAATTATTTTATTATTATGTATATTATTTATGAATTGGATGATGGTGAGATATAGATATACTTATTTGGTGCTGTTTATTATAGAGATTTTTTAAGGTCAGTCATGAGTTTGCGTTATTTCAATGACTTATATATTCTATGATAGATTTATTATATTATATATTTATTATTACTTTTCATTATGATTGAATATTATTATATATTAATTTGATTATTTATACAGTATTGACTTGTTAATGATGAATATGATTTAGTGATATGTGTTTAAGTATTTATTTCTTGGGGTTGCGTCCAGAAGTAAAGTGTATCTATTGTTAAAAATTGATGCTAAATTTTGAAATGTTAATTTATATTTCTACCGGATGAATGCCCGAGGGCTAGAATGCATGTGATTAACAGGTAGATTTGATTGTTCGTGTATAATGACTGTATCTTTTCACATAAAAAGGAATTTTGCCAGAAGACCCAACCGATAGTTACTTCTATATAATATATATTTCTATATTAAATATATCGATTGAAAGATAATAAATATATATATAGATAAATAGTTAGATAGATGTATAACTAAGTATATAATATATATAAATATATAGGGAGAGCCATGATAGCACCCATGGATCCATGCCATATTAAGACGCACATCCCATGATTGTCTTCGACACTTCCATACCGAAACCAAAACGACGAAAAAAGACTACCTGACGCTGACTGACATTTACACCTTGTAGTTGTCTCTCGTATATAGAACCGCATATAACACTCGACGAATTGTAGGTTACTTAAATTTGAGGTATACGGGTATACGTTGTACGTTATATAGGTTTTGTGAATTATTTTGGACATTCAGAAACTGGTTTCATACAACGCTTACTTTTAGTTTAAGGATGTGACATTTGCAATATGCTATATATATAATGAATAGAAGTAACCTAATAATATATAATATATATATATATAGATATATAGCATATAGAGATAGATGAAGATAGTACAAGAGGGAGACGATAATATATATATATTATGAATTTATATATATATATAATATATATGCTATATATAAAGTATAAGCCCTGCAATACTTTTTATCGGTGCACCTGATTTCCAAAGACACATCTTCTTTAACATATAGTAATGGTAAATTCAATTTACTATAAACGAATAATGTAGAGACTTATATACAATGTTTTATGGTGTTGAGTTTAGACTGAGATGAGCAAGAGCTCGTTCTCGAGAACATTTTTGCAGAATTATGGATAATAATGTTTACGGGCGTTGGCTCTTTATTCTACATAGAAATTGAACTTTCGCCCCCCCCCCCCACCAAAAACAAGGAAATAGAAGCCTTCTTAAAGCATATTACTAGTATTAATATATTATAATATATTATATATATGAATGATGATGTAGTCATATATAATATAGGATTATATATATAGTACTATATAGATATGATTTAAGTCTTATAACATATATAATGATATATTATAAATAGGAGAAATAAGATATAGAGGAAGATATAGAGTAGATAGGTATGTAGTATGAATATGCAGCATAGTAATATAGATATATTAATTGTATCAATTACCGAGGAGCGGAGAGAGAGAGAGACGAGATGAGAAGCGAGACCGAGAAAGAGAGGATGATAATGAAGAGAGACTAGACGATGATAGACTGAGAGAGAGATAACCGACGATAGAGTAGAGTGAGCGATACTGAGATATGAATAGATATATAATATTAGCATACGTGTGTGTGTTACGGGTGATGATAAGCGTAGGAGCGTGTGATGTGGATGAATGTAAATATGGACGATTTGATGCAGACAGAAGAGAGAAGAAGAAGAGAGGAGTATAGAGAAGATAAGAATCAGAGAACTAGAGATCAAGAGACAAGAGAAGTTAACATCTTGTTAGAAGATCTAAAGAGCAGAGAAAAGCTTTTCGGAAGAAAAATAAAATTTCCGTAATTATGACGATATCAAGAAAGACCAGAGAACCCAGCAAGAAAATTTTTGGACAAGACATGTGAAGGACAGAACCAGATAAGCAGAGAGGTGAGGTGGAGCCAGTGCGTAGTGATTGGTTGATATGGAGAGGATGGAGAGTGGACGAGAGATGAGACGAGAAGACCGAGAAGACGAAAAGAGAGAGAGGGCGGGAGGAGAGATGAGATGAAGAGATGGAGAAGAGAGAGAACGGAGAGAGAGAGAGAGAGATGAGAGAGAGATCTGAGAAGAGAGAGAAAGAGAAGAGAGAGAGAGGGAGAGAGAGAGATGAGAGAGAGAGAGAGAGAAGCAGAGATGAGATGACGAGTAATTGAAAGTACGTCGAGATGGTTTGGCCCCATATAAAATAATTGATGATGTCGGATGGGTTATAACCGTGAAATCGTTATAGTGTGGAGTGTTGCTGGAATCGACCTGCGCTGGAGACCCCCCCGAAAACACAAAGGTGACTTTGAGTCAGAAAAGGCAGAATGCCTGGAGCGCAGAAACTAATTGTGAGATTGTTAGCGAGAACCTGTCCCACAGTAAGCCTACATGAGGTGCATAATAGAAGTGAATGGGGAGGTTTTGTAATGGGGGCATGGTTGTGGCCCCACCTGGGTCCTAAAGCGGATGAACGCCCTCCCACATTTGACCTGAGATCCATAGTTAGGCGTCCGTCTCCGTCCCGTTGAACGCTTCAGGGGTGCGATTTCTGACTGCGACCATTCGCACTACAATAATAAGTATAAAGAATGGTGGCGGATTTAGCTGCTGGGCTTTCGTTTTTGACTTGCGTCATATCGTTCTGACTATTTATCTTTCTCCGAGTCTTACCCTGGTTAATGTCTACCCTCACCTGTACCCTATTGTTGTGTGGGTCGGACGCACAAGAAGGTGGACCCGCTGTTGATACCTGTATACTATATATACTATTATCATATGTTTGTTCTTTCTTCTTCACCTTTTCTCTTTGCCTCCCAAGATTTGGAAGGTCCCAACGGTAAGCGGCCATGTACGGAACGCACCGGAAAAGAAATAGCATCGTTTAGTACACCATCATGAGAACATGACAAACGTCGAAAAGACAAGCCCAGCCTTACGCCCCCTCTGTACCATTAAATTAGTGATGAGAGCTCGTCCACAGACAGAAAATCCACCCTGGAGCTTCATGAGACATCATCGCGCGACCGCGACGAACCCTCACGTATGGTAAATCGTTCAATGTAAGAGGTTCATCCCCTGCGCCCAGGGGGCCACGAACCATCGCCCCATACAAAACCCGCCATTCTCTCCTATCATCATGCCACCTTTATTTCTCGCCTCTGCTAAACTCACATTTCTCTCCCAGACATTCTCGTTCTTCACCGACTCCCAATCCGACTTTCTCTTCCGTTTTTCCCCCAGCGGTCGGTTCCAACACCACTCAACCGCACTGATCACCATTTCCGCTTAACCACCTAGCTCATCATTCATCCATTTCCACATGACCAAACCATCTCAACATTAATTTATTCTCTTCTCTCATTTACTCCTTTTCTCACACCACACCACTCTCTAATACCTTCATTCCTCCTTTCATCAATTCTTCTCACACCTAGCAACACCCCTAAGATTGTCCATCTGAACACATTGAACTTTAGATTCTTATTCTCCATTATTTCTCCAGACCATTGAAGGTGCTCCGTCAGTCGATATACAAACCAATTTATCTTAAACAGGCTAAACAACATACCTCATGATAGACCCTAGCACACTCAAGACGGTTCAGGCCCTTTGCCATCCACCAACCCGATTTAAGTTGCCACAGCCACCCTTCCGCCATTCCACAATCTTTCCTATACACTCGCACTTCGCTCCGTTCCCTTTCTCATTCAACCATTATACGTCCTAAAATCTTTAAACTCCAGACGACTGTTGTTCTAGTGCTCACCCATCTAACATAATGCTTCAGCACTGCAGCGCCTAGTGTGTCCCTCCACTCACCAACCCATACAACCCCTTACTCTTATTCTATCGTTTACTTTTCAAGCCCTCCTTTCACACACCCTGCCAAAGTCTCTCTATCATCCTCTTCAAACTCTCTTCCCCATACTTCCGCCACCGACTTAGAACCAAATCATCCGTCATATAAATAGCGCTAGCAGGCACCCCCCACTTCAACTCCATCTCCACCATTCTAACACCATTTTCCACCCTGCACTTACCCACCCTCATAATTCTTTCATAACCCCATCCAATTACACAATTGAATAACCCCAACGGAGACCATAACAACAATCCCCTTGTATCTTACCTCGGTCATTAATCCTCTAAACCAATCACCATTGTACACCATTTATTTCTTACACACGCTTATCACTATCGTCATACATACTTTGATTCCATTCAGGAGCTCACCACCAACACCATGATATCATCCTAACCACCTGCCCATAACGCTTCCCCTATCTAACACTCTCATACGCCTGTTGCAAATCCAAAAACCTAAATACAATTTAGTTTTCTTCTCTCTTCAATGTTTTTTCTCTATCATTGTCGATTCCCAGTAGGTGGTCACAAAGATTTTGATTTATTCTTCCTCTCTCTAATTTTCTCTAACGCACCTTGTTCTTCACCAATCAGTCCCTCAGTCACTCGACGCCACTCTTTCGACCAACAATACACATATACCTTCCCTTACCAACACTCCAATATAATCCTTATTCCCCTATAATTTCTAACCAGTCGCCCTTTTTCTACCCTTACCTTATAACAAGGGTCACTACTTACCGCTCTCCTCCATCCCCTCTGGAACTATACTCACTCACACGCATTTTATTAACAACTTTCCAAATCTATCTGTCATCATCTCGCTGCGCTTCCGAGCATTTCAACTATAATTTCAGTAAATACTGGCACCTTTTTTCATCTTACAACGTTCTCCCCTACCCATTTTACCTCCTGCCTTACTAATAACCTCCATTCCCAAATAATACCTATTCCTTCTTGCACCATCAAAAACGCACAATTCACGAAACACCGTCACCTTCGATATTACTGTTAATATTTGTGGCCAGACTTTTCGAGTGTTCCTTGTCCACAACTCCCTCACAGCACTTTCATCAGTTACACGACAACAGCCAGCCATGCCCGACCCAGGTCAGCCCTAAGCAGATTCCCCTTTGATCACTCTGTAACTGTTCGGCCCCGCTACCCCCCTCAGGCTAAGGAGCCCCCTCCCTATTTCCTGTTGTATGTCCCCTCATTCATCTCCTCCAAACAACTGTTCATTTACCCTCTTGGTTTTCTTGCCCCTACGTTACACCTTTCTAGTACTTCTTTTTTTCCCTCCTTATATAGTATTCCCAAGCATCTTTCTTTTGGATCTTCATCATTTGCTTTTTAGTACATTCAACACGCTTCTTTTTTACCTTTAACCCGCTTTCATCACCTCTTCAATCCACCATTCGCTGTCTAACATTCTTACTTCCTCACTTTAGCACATCCACACACTTCCTTTGCATTACTAACAATTGCTTCCTTCATTTGCCCCCAGATTTTGTTCAGTTTCAACTTGGTTCACATTCAACCGTCTTTACTACGCCGACGCGCTCTTACATACTATCCTGATTATCTTGCGACACTTAACTTCTCACTCTAATTCTCCTACTTCCTTGCGTATCACCTTCCTCGCCAGCCAAGCCCCACTAACTTTAATTTTACATAGAACAACCAAATGATCCGATAATCCCAAATTTTAGTGTGAACCCTGAACTGATTTAACATCCCAACACATACTTCAACCAATCTCCTTCTTCACCAACACTAATCAATCATACTCTTCACTTCCGAACCATCTCTACCTACACCAACTCTAGTACTACTATGCGATACTCTTGTGGTTTAAAGAAAGTATACTTAGCAACATACCTCCTCGCTTCACAAAAATCATCACCTTCCCTTACCATTCTTCATTTTCTCCCGCCATCCCAAAACAAGCCAATTATTATACCATCCCTTTTTTTGATGACCATCCTCCAACCATTCAGGTCCCCCAAAACTAACAATCTGAAGCTCTCCTATTCCCCCCACCAAAACATCATTCAGATTATCCAAAAAATCGTAGTACTCTCAACGTTTCCCTCAGATGGCCCATACGTCACAAGCACACATACCTTGACTTTCAAACTTTAAATTTAACCATTTAGAATTCTAGGGACTCCCACAATCAAAGTCTACCATAGCTCATTACCACAAGTCACTCATCAAAAATTGCAACTCCTTCTCTTTCCTCTCTCATTCTCTTCCACACCAGCACGCACACATTTCACATCACACCACTTAATTTCACCTTTTCCTTTCATCTTATTTTAGTCACAGCGAGCAAATCACATTTGCCCTTTCTAAATACATCCATCCACCCTCTCCTCTTCTCCCAAATATTATCTTCCTCTGAATTCATCCTGTACATACGATTCATACAATTTCGCCGAAGTGTCTAGAAGGTCGTTTTACGGCGATCACATCCTTCTCCGAGGCTGCATTAGCATTCCTGGCAGGAAATAAGTCATTCGTATTAGCAGCCAACCAACTACCACGCCCTTAGTCGAGCTTTCTACGACACGGCAGGGACATACGATGGGGAAAGTCTTTTTCTCCCCGTACACAGATATGAGTAGTAGAGGATGTCTGTAACGGTAGTTAATCTAGAAGTGGGGTGTACTTCAATCATTGTGTAATCATGATAGTGATAAATGGCTGTTTAAGTAGTATAGTTGCCTGATGAGCGATGAGTGTGTGAAGAATTATGAACGCACAAAGAGAAGGCGCACCATTAAAACATGGAGTAATTCTCATCGTTCCGAGTACTGCGTTGTGTACTCTCCCTCACTATATAATATTATATATACTATATACCTATAACTATATCATATTATTATTTCTATATTTAATTTTATATATAATATATCATATATATATATATATATATAATCATATATATATATATCGGATTAAAAAAATAAGGACGATAACTTAAATATATATATATTATTATATAAATATATATATTATATATATATATTATAATATATATTATAATATATATATATATATATACTTATATTATTATATTATATATATATAATATATATTACTATATGATATAAAGGTTAAGAATGAGAAAAAAGGGGAATCTGCTTAGCATAACTGATATCGATTGCGTGCTTTTCGTAAGCTATGAAAATGCGATGTGACTGCAGTGTCGAGGAGCGAGTTCGAAAACATCTGCATAACATTTCCAATAGTAATGAAAGAGTGTGATAATGAATGTGTGTGGCTTTGATGGAGCAAGAAGGAATAGGTATTTTGAGGGATGAGGTCATTAGTAAAAAGAGTTAATGGGTAGAGTGAGAAAGTTTACTAGAAATGGTAAATCTGCAGGAATAGATGAAATTCCTGGTGAAATGATCAAGAACGGATAGGCGAATATACCGGTGATTGATTGGATTTGGAAGTTGTTGAACAAAGCGTTTATGGTGGAGTGTATAGTTAGGAGGGATTTTAGGAGAGCAGTAAGTAATAGGACCTTGTATATAAGGGACCTATGGGGATAAGAGAGCTAACTGTTTTTAGGAATTAACAGGGGAAATTGAGTTTATGAGATGTTGTAGGCAAGATATCATGCTATATTTTGGTCCGAAAGAGGTCGGAGTGACTGAATAACTGACTTTTGAAGGCAAGGGCATTTAGAAGTGGTAGATGGATATGTGTGGATAAAATCTTTACATCGAAACAAATGATTAAGAAAATGAGAGTGGAAGAATAAATTGTATTTAGTTTGTTTTGGATTTCAACAGACGTATGTAAGGATTAAAGGGAAGATCTATGGCCTATTAGTGCATATATCGGTGGTGGTGGTGGCTAGGCTTCTGAAATGGAATCAAAAGTATGGACGACAAGCGTGGTAGCGTGTGTAAGAATAAAGGAGTCGAAAAGTGATTGGTTTAATAGTAAAAGCGGAGTGAGGCAGTGAATGTGTTATGTCTACTTGGTTATTCAATTTGTATATGGACTGGGTTATGATATAATTAAACTTGGGGGCAGGGCGATGGTTGTTGAAACATGATGGAGAATGGAGAGTAGAGGATGCCACCTAAATGTTTATACTCCCAGATGATTTGGTTTTGTGTGGGGACAAACTGAGAGTTGAGAGGATTGCATAGAGAGATTTGGCAGGTGCACGTAAAAGAGGGGTTTTGAAACATAAACATCATAAGAGTAAGGTCTATCGGGTGTAAGTAGGACCAATCCTCTGTGTGAAGTTATGTTTATGGAGATGGTGAGCAGCTGAACAAGTGTCAGAGTTTAAATATTTAGGATATATGCTGAATGAAAAGGGAACAGATGATGCAGAGTGTAATAGGAAAGTTACGTTGAATGGCAGGAAGGTGGCTGGTGTAATTAAATCCTTGGTGAATGTAAAGGGACTAGGTCTTGAGTGCGCTAGGGTTTTACATGAAGGTATGTTGTTAACTGTGTTAACTATGGTGTGGAATAAGACGTACAGATCTAAAGTACAATGTGTTCAGATGGACAATCTTAGGGGCGTGCGTTAAGGTGAGAAGAATTTGATAAATGAGGAATGAACGGAATAGATTGTTGTTGTGTAGCATGATAAATGGAGAAAAAAAGCGACTTCCCACTGAAAGGTATAAAGGATGCGGTAAGGCTGGGCTTTCTTTTCGACTTGCCTCATATTCTTCTACTACTTTTCCGTTTACAGTGCATGTTACGCATCTTACCCCCCTTCTTGGGGAAAAGTGGGTGATGATGATGATATTTAAATACAAATACAATACATAAATACAAATGCGAGAAATGAAATAACTATTCTTTGAATAGTTTTTTATTCAAATGCTGTCAATAATCCATCCTTTACTGATAATAATGTTATAAATGCTCCGTTTTTGGGAGGGCATTTATGAAATGGGCAAATTTTATAAATGCCTGCCCACTGGGCAATTGCACCGAGTACATCACTAACTGTGCGTATTGACACCTTGCTCTACCCCTGTTTAACGGCATCCTGTAGGTGTAGGACACGGATCTGGTATTTTTTTGATTTTTTTTTTAAAAAAATCAAAAAATCAAAAATCAATGATTTTTTTACGCACAAATTGCCTTTTTAATTATTTATAAAATTAGTAAATATAATTATTATAGAGTTAATAAGTGATATTAATATATATATATATATATATATATATAATATATATATATATATATATTATTATATAATATATGAGTATATATATTTTTATATATATCTTTATATATATTTATTTAATATATATATAATATATCAATGGTTAATTAAAATATTTCAAGCAAGTTTGATAATTATTATTTATTAAATTATTTGCAAACTACATTGAAGAATTTTGCTCTTTATATAAGATGAAATATACTTATTCATTAATCAGTTGATACATAGGAATAATATTAATTTGAGGAAAAAAAAATTTGCCTAAAAAATCAAAAAAGTTAAAATTTTTTTGACTTTTTTCCATTAAATAAGACAATAGTAGTCCAGTCGCCAAACCCTAGGTGCTAGGGAATGATTCGACGAGTCGTCAGCCTTCTTCATGTGGCATGACGCTAAGCTGACACTTCCCGCCGATTGTAGCGAAGAACGCCAGCTGCCTTGTGTGGTAGATCGGTGTCCTCTGTTGGTGGACATATCCTGATCACGTTAGAAGCCACTAGCCGAGCAAACAGCCCCATCTCTGTTGGCCCCCCCGACTGCGAAGACAACTTCCCTGACCAGTTTCCAAGGAAACCGCAGGTTGATGGCTCTACTCTAGTCTCCCTTAACTCCCTTTCCTCTCTGCGACGTGCACCATGTGCCTCCAAATGTCTGTCCAGTAACACACTTCCCGCACAACCAATGTCTAGTCTGCTCTACATTTGACGGAGGGATGGTAATATACGCACAAAGACATCATTAGACAACTTATAACGTTGGCAATATGTCTTTGCTTGTCCTGTTCGCCAGCATGTTGATTGAACTGCCAGCACCATGCTAGGATGTCTGACCAGTACTTGTAGGGTGAGAACATCATCATTCGCTGGGAAGAAGGTTCGATGAAGGTATCAAGTCTGACTTGTTCCCAGTCCTCTTAGACCACCATTCTGAGACAGAGACGGTGGACAAGCCTGGTTTTCGTGTGAAAGAACTAGCCCAGATCACCATGCCGTATCTGGGAGGCAATGCAAAGCGCTGGAGAAGAGCAACAGCCGTACTTCAGGGAAGACATCTGGAGCTCTTTCCTTGACTTCTCTCTTACCGGTGTGCTGCTGAAAAGATGTAGGTTGTTCCGCTTGATGGGATCTGTGATTGGCACTGTCTGGTTTACAAGCCTCTTTTCAACATATGTCTCATACTGCTGTAGTCCAAGTTTTTCCATCTTCCGCACTGCGTCTGCCACAGCTGTATCCACAACGTCTCTGCTGTTCAGGACAAGGAGATCACTGCTGAATTCAGCGAAAGGGTTCCCCTCTCTGTAATCGCTGTTCTCAATGATCGCACATCCTGTAAGTATGCCATCTGTGCATGGCTCTTCTGTTCATGCCTGTTCTCGGTTAATTCCTTGAATTCCTGAATTAAACGAGCCATCATTCCTTCAGCAAGGCCTCAGGTATTAGCTGACAGTCAGCACGGTTTGGACCTTCTTGCTTTGGCAGCGGTGGGTGTTGCCTTGGAAGAGCAGCAGGAGGTGCATTGGTGTAGGTCTCAGGTAGAGATGCATACTTCTTCTTGACACTTGCAGCATCACGATGGGTGTGGGCAATTGCCCGTGAAACTCAACTGAGGTTGTTGTCTGGATGTTGGAAGAGTAATATTCCAGTTTCATGGAATGAGTCGTGCGCACTGGTAGAGCTTGGGTTATGGTCAATGTTATCGACTGCAGCTGTGGTAAATACACCACCTTTCAGCTGAGGAGGGCAAACTGCTCTTTCAATCTTGTAATAATCGCAGATATTGTCGCCAATCTCAGTTGAGATGGCTAGCATCCGGTCATAGGAAATACTGAGTCCCAGCTCATACAAACGGTCCACCAGTTCACGCTTGCGTGTCTTCGTGTGGACCATCACACCCAAGTAGATGGGCAGAGGTGTTTCCCTTCCTTGGTTGTGCCTTGTTGTACATGGGGTCTGCTCATTCTCCAGACGTCGTACCATGCTGTTATACATCAGTAACTGGGAAATCGTAAGCACAGGCTAGGGCATTGTTGAAGTGCTTGACTGTGTCTCAATGTTTGGTCCATTCAAGATCATTGCAACTGATTCTAACAGAGACCCTGAAACAAGCTTCCTGGCTGTCGTTATTAAAGGAACCACTGAACTGGTTGGTCATCTTGAACATGTTTGTCCTCACTATGTTCGCAGCCCTGGCAAGATGAATAGCATCACCATCAGCATCATGATCAGAGGCTTTGTTGAGTGTTGGTTCAACATCTTTGTGCAAATTAGGACAACATCTCTGCCTTGCTTGTGCCTTCCTTGTCTTGAAAATAGGCCAGTAACCTGTTTTTGAGGTCACTGGAGTGGACGCGTCCTGCAACATTCATTTCAAGTTGCTGTAGCCTTTTTGTCTACAGAGTGACCAGGTCGCTTAGTTTGAAGATGGGAGCAACTATACTGTCCATGCGAGTTCCTTCGATATAAGATACCAGCCCAGCAAATGCAAGCCCGTTATTCATTTGGTCGACACCAGGCTCTTGAGATGGTCTTGTTTCTCTGGCTCTGTTGCACAAAGGTATCAAGCATGGCAGATAGTACCGAGTATTTTGTGCAGTCAAGTCTCCTGCACTCAGTTTCGACAGTAGTGATTTGTCTGGCAATTTCAATGCAGCCTTTCTGACACTCAGATCAAGCCCAAACGTTGATGCTCTTCGCGTCCAAAGAATTCCATCCGGTGCCGGTTTGCTCACAGAGAAACAAACAGATTTCAGTGAATTGAATTCTTCTCATCCAGGAAAGTTACGGAGGTTGACCTTCTTTGGCTGCACAGCATACGTTATTCCACAGCATCTTCTGGGCTTCTTACGCTTTCCGTGCACCGCTCTGTAGTTTGTTTCGTGTTGTAGAGGGACCTTACACTGGTTCGTGCCATTTGCCCTGCTTTCGTCTCAGTGTGCTTCAATAGACATCCCATCATTAACCCTTGAAAACGAGTTGATTGCATGCGACCAAAACAGCCGATACTGTCAAACCATAAGAGAGCTCGCAATTTCTATGTGCCCTGCTCCCCGCGTGGCCACGTGTGACTCAGCTGGACATGTGAAGCACCTCTGTATGTGTCTTCCGCGCAAATAGCACTTCCTCCAATCCAGTTCCGGAAACATGTTGTTGATGCCCGCCCTGTTAGGGATCCCAGCCCATTTAAACTCTTAGCCATGTGTCACACCTGAAAGCTAGAAAAAATATTGTTTGCCTATGTTGAAGGTTGGTGGATGTTATCTTAGTAGTCGACACTTAACTTCAAAAGTTCCAATTTAAATCAGTATATATATATTATATATATAATATATTATAATATATATATATATATATATATATATATATATATATATATATATATATATATATATATATATATATATATATATTATATATATATATATACTATTATATATACTTCGAAACCTAAGGCTCTTAGTACTTGCGCGGCTACACTTTCATTTCTTCAAATACAAAAATAATGGTCCGAACGAGCTTTGCATTAAAGCTAAAAAATTAGTGATACCACAAAATATAAAACTGTTCTTCTTGCCTTCCTACAGCCCTGAATTAAATCCGGCAGAGAAGATTGGTCAGCACTTATCAAAAGTCATTATTATTATTGTTATTATAATTATTATTATTATATTATTGTAATTATTATTGAAATTTTGATTTTTTTCTTTCTCTTATTTTTATTTTTCGTTTATTAATTTATTGATAATATAATTTTTGGAAGTATTTTTATTTAAAAAGAAAATCCACCGCAGACCCTCGAGCGCAGCGAGAGGGGCACCCTGCTTTAGCAGGGGATGCGGGGGATGATATAGAGGGGGGGCCGAAGGCCCCACCCCGGATCAAAAAATAAAATATATATAAAAATAATCAAAAAATACAATTTTATTATCCTATATAAATAATAATATATATATACTATATATATATATATAAATATACATAATATATATATATACTACATATATATATATATATATATATATATATATATATATATACTATATATATATATATATATATATATTAGATATATTTAGATACTGTTTAATATATATATATATATATATATATAATATATATAGTATATAGACTATATATATATAGCTACTAGATATTTACCAGTATTTATAGATATAGCGATATACTATATATATATATATATATAATATATATATACATATATATACATGTTTATATACATATATCCCTACCAACATATTATCACTAACATTATACCAACATAAAATTAACTATATATATATATATGAGTATATATTATATAATATATTATATATATATATATATATTTATATATATATATATAAATACACTCAACCCCTATTTTATTCACTTATGATAACTTACAGTAAACTTCTAATTTTAAAACTTTTTATTAAAAATGAAACAGATTTTTTATTATATTCTCCTTGAATTCATCCTAGCTTTGTGGGGGTATTCCCTCCACATCCCTTTTGAAAGTGTGGAGGATACCCACGAGGAAAGCCAGCATAGTATGATTTCAATGGAGAATATAATAAACTAAATATTCTTGTCATTTTAAATAAAAGTTTTAAATCTAAAATTACTTTGATTATCATAAGTGAATACAAATAGGGGCTTGGTGTATTTATCAAAGCATTAAGGTCGCAACCTCACCACCACAACAATAGCATAGCCTACTTACTATATATATATATAGATATATACTACATATTATATATATATATATATATATATATAGTATATATATACTATATATAATATACTAAAAATATATATATATATATAACTATAATAATGATATATATATATTATATTTAAACTCTGCAAATATATTATGGATATATATATATACTCGGGTTGCTTAAAAACTACGCTTGAAGCGTTCTTTGGTTATCTTGCGATGGCCTAGGGGTCTTAAGATCGGTTATTGATCAACTCTGCTGATGCGTGAGGTCAATGTTTTCGAAAATCCGCTGATAAGGATGTAAATCTCCTGTGACTGCATTCATTGTAAAAACTATATATATAGTATACTATATATATATATGTGAGTGTTATATATATATATATATAGATATTATATATTAAAATATAATATATATATACATAGAGCTATATACTATCATAATATATTATATATATACTAATATATTAACTATATATATGAAAGGAACAAGTCCCTTCACTTACATTTTTAACACGCTTCACATTTTTCACATCTTAAGTCTCTAATTAAAAGTAGAAGTGTCTCGTCCGAATATGTTTAATCGTATAAGGTCCGAAACCTATATTGCACAGGCCATTATATGTGAGCCTTACTGGCTCAAAAAACATAGATATGTTATTCGACAGGAGTGAGTGTGTTTGCAGCCATTTTTTAAAATGGCCGGCCACACCGCTATGGGAAATGGTAATCTGGAAGCCCCTATATGCAGAATATCTTTACAAACCCCTCTCTAATTGATCTGCCAAATTTCATGCTCTGTACACAAAACCCACAATTCTTCAAAATATTTACCTACTCTTCACAGTACTATTAGCCTTTCAGCAGGATTTACTAAGGAAAGAGAATTTTGAGACCCTTTACATCCTCAATCTGAAACCAGAACTCAATTGTGATCGTTCATCAATTCCACTCTTTAACTACACTGAGTCTTCGACCTCTTTTTCATCAACTTTATCTATATTATTATTTATAATAATTACTTATTATTTTATTACTACTATGATTATTATTGCCCTTCTTCTTCTTCTTCTAGTCGCTGACTAGACTTCAAACTCATAAGACGTGTTAAATTGTTTACGACAATATATAAGAACACATAGGAAATAGAAGCGAAAATTTAAAAGAATTAAAAATTACAGACAGAAAATTTTAAAGTGAAGTAATTTTTCATTACCTTTTTTATTTTTCTTTTATAAAATTTATTATTTTAATTAAATTGAAATACATTCAATTGAACTTTTAATTTTTAAGAGTTATTATTTAATAATTTTGCTTTTGTTTGAGAAGCAACTATTTAAATTTTAACAATGCCTTGCAACCCGCCTTCACTTACATCTTGTTGCCAATATTAGCGGTGGTATTCCACGATTCTTCCTGGAAATACATTGGCTAATAAATTTTCTGTCTGGCTGACTTCTGTAGCTTTGAAAAAAATATAGAGAATATTCAAAATGAAATCATTAGTCTAAAGAATATATGATAGGTAACCTAGAGAAAAACATAAATGTGACTAACTCCCCTAACAAAAATTCCTTAATCAAATTGAACAAAGAAATTTTTTGCAGCAACAGTTAATAATGTTCACAGAGGAATTATGTTGGCTGAAAGAGCCTTTAGTTCACTTAAATAACCAATTCAGAATTGTGGGTAGAAACTACGAGAACAAAAGCACAAGTGACTCCATTCAGGACGAATAACAAAGACAAACATTTAGAGGGTCTCTAATGGAGTTTCAAACCAAATTAAGACCAAACTTTGAAGACTACTGACTCGAATCCCTTTTCTCTCCTTAGAAGTTAGAAAAAAATGTGAAACCTGAAAAACAGTTTTCGACTTTAACTTCAATGGTACGAACAAGTGAATAAGAATTTATTTGGCGTAATCTGACAAAAACTCAGAAAGAATATAAAACGCTTTCTGGAGTAGAAATCCAATATTTTGAAAATGAATTGAAGGGATTCAAAGTTTTTAAAGATAATAATAGTTCTAGTATGTGTCATGATTGGATCGAATGAAGTATACAAAAAGGAAACTGTGAGTCATACCGAACCTTATCAATATAAATATAGCAAGACTAATTGCAAAAACTGAAAGCAAAAAACATCCGCCCGGTAACGTTTTCGTGTCGTGGAAATTTTCGCCTCGTAACCTATTCAGATGGGCTTAAGATATGTTCCAGGCAAGGCTCATATTTTTCACCACCAGACTGGAAGAAAGTTCTGCATAGGATGCAAAACCGTCCCTCTTTTGCTAACTTTTTGGAATTGTTACTCGATCAAATTCGTTATATTTGCACAGGGAGGGGTTCATCTTGAATTGACATTAGTGAGCAAGATTGGTCGAACTCTGAGGAACATAGAGTTAGGAAAATTACACATAGGAGACCACATTGCTAAAAACAGGTTCTTTCGGGCATGACCAGTCCCCCTCGCATCGATATGTGCCCAAATCGGAAAGCGGTTTCTTTTTAACGCAAAGACAGTTATCCGTATAGCAAAATAGAATGAATTTAAAGCTATTGTTAACATCAGAAAATTACGATGTACATTACAATTAACTGAAACATGGTACTCGCAACTTTAAAGAATCTGATTTTGTTTCGGAAGTTTCAAATTAATGGCTATAACTATTATACTTCCAAGGATAGAAACAATAATGAAGACAGGGGGTGGGCGTTATGATTTACATTAAAAAAAATATCATCACCTAACCACTCAGCTGGAACTAAGCTGATGTTAATTGAAATTATTCATACTTGGTGTTAAAAAATAGAAACATCGAGTATAAAATTGAACTTTAACACAAATCGTATATCGGTCTCACCGTCCTGCACAATCAGTAAAAGATTGCCAGCTTTTGGTAATAAAGAATTGAGCAAAGTCCTCAGAAGCGTTCACAATAATTGTAGGGAGACTCTTCTAATTGCCAAATATCGACTAATAATTTACTTATGCATGCAGATCCCCCGGAAGGAAAAGCGAATTACCTAAAACTTAGGAGATAATTCCTTTTTCAAATAAACTTAATATCCCCTACGAGGGGAAACAATATTTTAGACCTGATTAATATGAGTTCACTTTGAACTTGGTTAAGATCAGTCTTTTGAGTTATCGAACCCAGGTAACAAGTGATCATTAAACATGATAAATTTTACCATTAATCATTGAAAAACAAAATACACAACAATTTCTTGGAAATTCCAGGATTTTAAAGGAGAACCGCTATTTAATGCTTAAAAGACAGTATTACTCTGTCTATGATGATGAATCATGTACACAGGAAATTGCAAAATGTAATGTGGGATACGTTTCTACAAATATTTAAAGACAAAGAAAAGATTTTGTTCCAATAAATGAAAGCTAACTGTACCAACATTCGAAGCCCAAGATAGTGAAATAATCATACATTAGAGATCCTTTAAGTAATAGAAAAATAGAGGTTATAAACATGATCAAGCTCGTCTCCTGTCCAGTGGAAAATAGATAAAGTTACGCATAGCTTGTCGTCAAGCCTGCAAAACGATAATTAGATATTATAAGACGAAAATATGAAATTCAATATTGCTCTTGAAGCCTGTATCAATTACATCCTAAAAAGATTTTACAAATACTGTTAAATAAACAAAAAGTTCATGAGAGGCGAATCAACTTGGACCTTACTGGCACATTACATCGGAATTAAATCAGAACAGTGCGAATATTAATGCAAGACATTGAAACTAATTTTTCTCGACAGTTTTTACCCGAAAAGAAATCTAGATCGCCTACCCTAGCATGGAAGACATAGGGGATTTCATGCAGAACATTTTAGATACATTGTGAAATTCTAGAAAGAGGAAGTTGCTTTCCAGATGATAACGTATTATAAAACTAAATCACACTGGACCAGTGGATACTTTCCTATGCATCTCAAAAATATTTTTGTAAGACATATTAGTGTGAAACCTTTGACAATGCTTTTTCAATAAGTCTTATAACCAAGTAAGAAAGTTCCTTCATGCATTCAAATACTTGCTAATATAATCCAATTTCAAAAAAGGAGATCGTAAGCTTACCGGAATAACTACAGACCAATTAGCTTGACTTCTATTACGCAGGGGTTTAAAATTTATTGCAAGCAATACTAACAAATAGTTTAGTTGCACATCTTGAAGAATTCATGGATTGTCCTCCAAGAATTCCCAACACGAGTCTTTGAGAAAAAGAAATAGACCCGATCGCTTAACAAATTTTTCGTAGAATTTTTTAATGTGGTTATCTTAACGAGTGTAGTTAATTTATAAATCCTTTGATGTACATCTTACCTTAGACTTTCAAAAGGGGGCATATTGAATTTATCCGTCCCTCATCAAAGATTATTGGAAAAACTTAGAGCTCATGGATTGCGAGGAAGACTTTTTAAATTGGATTAAAAATTGAGCTTTCGGGATCGACACAACGAGTCGTTATCAGTTTTGAAATGCTCAGATTGGCACGAATATTACAGGGTACCCTAAGGATCTTGTCCTGGGGTCCAATACTGGATACTATATATGTAAATGACATGTTGATTCAATATTTTAGCGAAAATATTTCGAAATCTTGCGGTATGATACTAAAACTGATAGGGAAATCGCTATTAATATGTGAGAAAGCATTAATCAGATACTCCAAAGCGACTTAAACAAGATTGTAAATTGGTCAAAAACATGCAAATGAAATTTAATACCTATAAATGTAAAGTTATACATTTTAGGAGGAGGACACAAATGAATATGCATTACAAAAGTAGCATGACAACAATTATCAAAAGTTGTCCAGTGAGGAAAAAGGATGCTAGAGTACCTTATTAATACAGATTTTAACAAGTCCACCTTTGCGAAGCAATGTGCTCGCCAAGCTGTTATAGAAAAAAACAATCAACAGCTCTAGGATTTTTTTCCAGAAAAACTGTCGAATACATAAGCATCTTAAAAGATAGTGAAGACTTCCCCTTTAGTCAAAACTCATAGTTGAGGACCTCATCTGGAATACGCAGTCCAGTTTTGGAGTCCATACCTCTAATAAAAAAAATGCACAATCAGAAAAATATTTGAAAAACCATTCAGATGGAGTATGAGAACGGGCCAAACACTAAATTTGCAATCCTGAATGAAGGTAAATCATACCTGCGTCAATTCAACTCAATTCTTATTCTATTCAAAACAAGCATTAGTAGTATCTGAATAGCTGGTAAATCAAATCTAAAAAAAAAAATTCTGAAATCATTTAAAAAAATTGTTATAAGTACATCCGTTCGAAAAAGAACTTACGGTTTTGTAGTAGCTTCGACTGTTCATGGCTACAAAGTATGCGTTCTAGGCTGGTGATATTAATCAATCGCACTTGCGCCTAACCGTAATATAATAGCTGTTGTGTTTTACCGCATAGAACATCTACAAATAACTGTAGTAAGTGGCTTGAGGCTTTACCGCAATAGAACATTATCTGTCTAAGCATCTAATCGCCACGCTGAATAACTGCAGTGCATGGCTCTTGATGGTTTTCCGCATTTGAGACATCATATCTGTTCTAAGGACGGTGATCTACATCCGAATCACCACTGAATAACCTGTCAATAACATGAGCGTTTGATGCTTCACCCGCACTAGAAACATATCTGTTCTACCTAACGGTGATCTAATCCCACTCACACCGAATAGGAAAAAATAATCCAATCTTCACGCACTTTTAGCACTATGACTGTTTTGAGCTTTAGAACAGAAAACAATTCCCTGAGTGAGCAAAAGAATTCATATGTCACCGCACATGACACTAGACAAGCCCAACACACTATGATGTTTGTATGCTTATAAACACGAAAACTGTTCTGATTTAGCAAACTCATATGTCACATTACACGAGACACCTCCAACACAATAAATAAACAAAAAACTATAAAACAAATACTAAGATGTTTGTTGCTTAGAAGCAGATCTCTCTAAGGTGAGCAGACTTATATGTTACATAGAAATAGGTAGAAAAGGAAAATGTACTTCTGCTTCTTTTTCTTCTTCTTCTTCTTCTCTCTTCTTCTTCTTCCTCCTATCTCTATTATTATTATTCATTATTATCTATGTTTTATTATTATAGAGCGATAGAGTATACGAATTACTTCAACGATCGAAATTACTCCCATTTTGCATTGTGTATATTCCAGTGCTTAGATGGTCGGCTTTGTCCTCTTTTTTGCGTTCATATTACTTGGCACACGTTACCCTCAGAAAAAATTCTTAGACACCACCTTTTATCCAACATATCACTCATAACCATCATCTTATATCCACACAACTTTCAAACAACATCTTCTCAGTACATCCCTACCCTTATATGCCTATATATGGGGAAGAAAGAATTGCCCACACGTAGTGTCCCTGCATGTTGAGGAAGGCGACTACAGGGACGGGGTAGTTAGGTTGGGCTGCTCACCCTAACCATCTTATCATTGCAAGAATGAGGCAAATGCATGCCTTGAAACGGTCGCGATTCGCCACCTAAACGGGCCTCTATTTTTCGGGCGAAAATGTCATGAATCGTTATAGCACATGGAATGCTCAGAGGAAAACTTAATGTTGAAGAAAGAGAGGAGCAGGTGAATGGATGCTAGTGTAGAAAGGGCACAATTTGATTTGCTCGCTGGCGTGACTGAAATAAAGATGAAAGGAACACGGTTGAAAAATGTGTGGTTGTGGTGTGAAATTGCGTGTGCTGGTTGTAAGAGGAATGGAGAGGGGCGAGAGAAGGAGTTGACATTGATGAGTGATTGTTGCTAGATTTTATGTGTTGTGGTTTCTAGAAGTTCTAATGTTTAAATTCTAAGTTGAAAAGTCAAGAATGTCGGTAGGTGTCGAAGTACGGTGTCCACTGAGGAGGTAATGTTGAGAGAGTGCGGATCTTTTGGATAATCTGAATGATTCTTTGGATGGGTGAGTAGGGATTTGTCAGATGTGTTGGGTGACCTAACATGGTTGGATATGTGATCAAAAAAAGGGATACTCATTAACACTGTAGGTTGTTTGGGGTTGCGGGAAATAATTAGAATGATAGGAAGGCGATTGAATTTCGGTGAGGAGAGAGGTATGTGATGCAAGTATACTTTCATTTATAAACACAAGGATATCATAAGTTATCAGAGTTCGTGTAGTAGAGATGGTATCGAAGTCAAACGTATGACCTGGCATTTGTGCTTGTGAAAGAAGCAAGAATGTTTAAAGTATGTGTTGGATGTTAAGTCGGTGAGAGGGTTAGGAAAGGGATTACCGGCTGGTCCATTATGTTGTTTTATGTAAAATTAAGTAGTGTGCGCTTCGTTGGATGGAGAGGAGGTGATTAAGAAAGCAGAAATGGATAGAAATTAATAGACGTGAGAAGTTAAAGTGATAAGATGGTAATAAGAGGATAAGTATTTACGAGCGCTCGCCAAGTAAACCAGTCCAGTATTTGAAGTGTTTAACATGGCTTTCGAAGCCTGAAACAAAACAATCTGAGAACAATGAAGGAAGCAGCTTTGTTAGCAGCAGCGGTTGCTGGAGTCGGCTTCAAAAATTTCCGGACTCCAGACTCCACCCTCTTCAAAGATTACCGCACTCCACCTCTTGATGAAAATTACCGACTCCGACTCCACCCTTTCGAAAATAATTAAACCGACTCCGACTCCGACCCCGCAGCCCTGATATACAATATTCATAAAATTATTTATATGTATATATATATACACTATATACATATATATATATTATATAACTTCCTAATAATATATATACATATATCTAGATATATATATATATAATATATTATACTATATACATCATATATATATATATATATATCATATATACTAATATATAATATATCAATATGGATTGATTTGCGCTAGGGTCTTACATGTATAGTAGTGAGACTACTGGTCTAGGAATAAGGAGGTTATAGGTCTAAAAGTGACAATGTGTTCAACATGGACAACTGGATACAGAATTTGATAACATGAGGACCAATAACGTATTAGAGAGTTGTGTGTGTGGAAGAAAGTGGTAAAATGAGAGAATAAAGTGAAAGGTGCGTTGAGATTTTTGGTCAGTGTGGAAAGGGATGGCATTGGATAGTAGTTGGTTTAGTAGGATGTATAGTGGTGAGTGTCGGCTGGTGAATCGACCCGGCGTGGGAGAGGAGGAAAAGTGGATTGAATCAGTAAAGGAATGCGCTGGAGGAGAGAATGTAAGTTTGGAAAGGGCGAGAAAAAGTGCAGGTGCATAATAGACGTGAATGGCGGGATTTGGTGAGGTATGGTTGTGGCCCACTTGGGCCAAGGGATGAGGATTGAACCACATCATTGACGAGATTTGCATAGTGAGGTCGTCGTGTCCCGTAAGCTCCTAGGCCGTGGATTTTTCTTACTGCGAACAAGTTCTCATCTACAAGGTATAAAGGGAACCGCGGTAAGCGCTGGCCTTCTTTTCACTTTCGGTCACTATCTTCTTCTAACTTTCTGTTTCCAGTGCATGCTACGCATCTTCTTACCTCCAGTCTTGGAGAGAGAAGGTTGAAGTGATTTATATATATATATATATTAGATAATATATATATATATATAATATTTAATAGTATATATATATATAGTAAATATATAAATAATATATATATATAATATACTATAATATATATATATATATTATTTTAATAAAAAGGGAATAAAATAATGTAACATTAATAGTAATTTGAAATAAAAAAGATACCCTTTTACTGATATAAAAAATCTTAATTTTAATCTCTTAACACAAAATGATTGATAACTTCCTTCGCTTATATTGTGAAGCTATGATGAACACGTCATTTAAAGCCAGTTCTTGTAGGTTCTTTCTTCTCCTGTAGAATTTAAAAACAATTATTTTTGAACCTTTTCAGAGTAGAGACAATATTTTTTTGGAGTTCACGCTTTTGAGTGAGGTAAAATGCTATAAATTCCTTAACAATCTAAATATGACTTTCCCATCAAAATTTATTTACAAAATTAGCACAAATTATTGAATAATATCGCTGAATGACTCTACTTTACAACAAGATTACGCCAGTATTATCTATGTTGTCCGCGAACTTGCTCTCTAACGGTTTGTCAAAAATCATCAGAGAAAAAAGTGAATAAAATCCCTATATCTTTTTCATTTTAAATTGATTTGTCACAAGAGACATTATCAATTTCTTCATTAGTCAGAAAAGCGAAAGTTCTGTTCTGCAACTCCCAAAAGTGTTTGAAAAATGTTTCGTCGATGTTTGCTCGAAAATCTCTCTTCTTAACAAACATCACATTTCCAATATGATTAAAGCAGTTGTTTCACTACATTATGTGAGAACGCAATGGTAATTACATAATCGGAAGTGGTTTGCAAAATAAAGTTAAAGACAAAATTAAAAAGACGTATAGCAAGTTGCTTTGCTTACAGATTTGAAAAAATTCAATAGTTTTTGAACAAAAGATGGCTCTCATTTCATTTTTCATGTGATTGTGAAGTGTGCAAACAAATGATTTAAAAATTTCAATAGATCCCTAACAATCCATCGAAATTTTCACTTTAACCCTGTTTCGCCCATTCGTGAGAGTTTGGTCCATATTGTGTCTGGGAAAACTTTTCTATTTTTTCCTATTAAAATATTAGTGCCTTGGCAATCTAGAATAGCATATAGTTGCATTCGATGTGCCATAAAGATTCTAATGTGCTGTGTACTTCACATGGATATGGACAGAAATGAGCCGCATACTAACATCGCTGGATATTTTCGACAGCTTAAGCACCTCCTAACATTTCCTTCATGTGCTTTAACACCATAATCGTTCTGTACAATCAGAAATTCCAGCTGTTATATAAACAAAGTTAGTCTAGAATACCTCGGGATAGAGATAAGGAAACCAAAACGGAACCAGTTAGGAGCAACATGTGCCATTATCGAGACTGTCCCATCACGACTAAAGTAACTTTATCAAATATATGCCCAGCGAACCATACACAACCTACACAACACCTAAGACCTGTCAATTATTCCTAAATAATAAGGTCAATGTAACTATATATGCCATAACTTACTTACCAAAAGTAAAAACTATAGCTAATTTCATGCTTAACCACAAAACAAGCTTTAATAAGTTTACTCATAATACGTAGCACAACATTTGCAGTGTTACTTAAATAACTAAACTAAAACCCGCACACTTTGACACGGTCAGAATATACATATTGAGGCCTAAACCATCCATATACCTATATAAATCCTTTCATTTAATGCTTGCAAGTGCAGTCCACTCGCTCAACACAACCTCCTGCGTGAACAAATGACTTTTCACTAAAATTTTCTTTACTATTGTGAGAATGCTTCGTTGGCCTTCCTTCCACGGTTGCTCGTCGTTCTTCAATTTACTTATTTGTGTCCCCTAAGTCCTCCTGTCCCGTGGTCCATAAAGCGAGACTCCACGACGTATCTAAGATTATAGGGACCCATTTTTTCAGCCCCGACCTAAAATGGAACATAAAATCTTAATTTTCAGACATTTTTAATGGGAAAAAAAGCAAACCGCAGCTTTTTTTTTACCTCTAAAAAGTCATTTTCGGGTGTTTTTCTGTGTCTGTAGTCACTTGTTTCGGCGTTTTCATTTTTTAGAACTCTAATTTTTTATTTTTTTTGTATTCAATTCTCTACACATTTTTTTCGAATGAGCTTTCAAACTGAAATATACGTAGATGGTTTATTCAATGACGCACAAACACATCTACCACATAGGCAAGGTCTCTGCGAAGAGGGAGAATGGTTATACAGCAGAGTTTAAAAAAAAAACTTTGTTAAAAAAAGGGATTGCTGAGCACATTTTCCAAAAAATCAAAAACTAATATGTGCACAATTTGTGCGTAATAGACCAATCTATGCTGTATATTTCAATTTGAAGTCATTTCGAAAAAAAATTGTACGAAGTTGTTAGTAAACATGTCAAATAAACATTAGGATTCCTGAAAGGAAATGACAAACGCCGAAACCAATTGATGACTACTGACACCTGGGGACAAAAACACCCGAAAATAACGTTTTAAGGTAAAAAAAAAGCCTTGCGGTTTTGCATTTTATCCCCAAAAAAATTGGTCTGAAAATTAACGAATTCTCATGTCCACTTTTTAGGTGGGACTAAAATGGGTCCAAAATCTCCAATATTGGATGATGCCCTTAATTAAAGAACAAAATGTCGTCAGTATACAATGGCCATGTAAATATTTTTTTGACTTGTTATAATGTTCCCTCTATGAGAAATCGCCTTTCTGAAGGAAACATTCCTAATCTCTCAGCCTTCTCACTCCATAGCTCTGTACCTCAACGCCAGAATTCCATCCCTTGTGCAGTACGTTACACTTCTCTCCAAGAATACCTTAGGGTCTTTTCTTAAATAAGGGGACCAAACTTGTGCGCAATACTCTAATACTGACCCAAATAAGCTATTATACACTACTTATAAACTTTCGTTAGTTTTTTAAGTCATATTGCTATTGTATCAACTTAAACTCTTTATTAGGCTTATTCCTTGCTTCAACACTGAAAGCTACTTTCAGATTGACTGCTATACTTCGCATCTACAATCATTTTTTTGCTTTTGGTCCACAGACTCAAAGCCAATCACCATTCAAATCGTAGCTTAAATCTTTTATTTACGTTACCTAAATGAAGAATCTTTACACTTTACTATTAAAATTCATTTGCCACTTATCTATCGACCTAAGAAGTTTATCCCCAAAATCAGTTTGAATCTTTATCATATCCCATCATATTCCCTACTAAGGTAGCCACTTTGCTGTATCATCTGCAGAAACTTAAAACAAACTTACATTGTAGAGCCTCTGATCTAAATTAATAGTATATATATATATATATATATTATATATATATATATATATATATTAATATAATTATATATATTATATATATATGATATATATATATATATATATACATATTATATAGATATATATATATATAATATATAACATATAATATATATAAATAATATATATATAAGTATAATATATATATACTATATATATATATATATATAATATACTATTATATAATATACTATATATATATATACCTACTGTAGATATATGATGAACACAGCACCATTTTTAAAACACTGAAAGAATCCTTCACCAACGATCCAAAGGTCTTCCCTCATTTCCTATTATTAAAAATTTATACACTTAATTTGTCTGATTGATTGACTCATTACGTTTTATTATTATTTAACACATATCTCATAGTACTTAAGCCATCCAAAAATTTTGATAACTTAAATAATTTGGGGAGGGTCGTTGTGTGTGTGTGTGTTTGCTGTATATATATTATATAATATATCATATATATATATATATATAATATATATATATATATATATATAATATAAGAATAATATATATATATATTATATATATATACTAGTATATATTATATATATTATTAAAAGCTATGGAATATTGTGTACAAGGATGAGGAGGAACCTTACTTTTTCATTTGAACTTTCTTGTCTTCTCTTTCATTTCAACTAAGCTCTATCAAATCGAGAACGCTTCTTAATATTAACTTCCCTGAGCTTTCTGAAAAATGATTGAGGAAGTAGAATGGGGCATGTGTTGTAGAGTCTTCACTCATTACAATATGTGAAGATGGTGTCCATTCTCTTGACACTTCTTGCAGATTTAGCTTTTTGCCTGGTTGCACTCTTCAGCTAACCTTACCTGTTAGATAGCATTATATAAAACAACAGCTAGGTAGATATCATTGTCAAAGACTGGAAATTGTTCTATTTACGTTACCATGGAGTCTTTGATTTCTTCAGCATCTTTAAACTTAAGATGGTATAAGGTTTAAGGTTGAATTTATTAGAATATAATCCAAATTGAAACATAAGGTGAAGGTTTAAGCAAAACTTCCGAATTACTGCAATGCATTTTGTTGATGTGGAAGTTCGCAAGTGGAGTGAAACTTGTATGAAGTGATTGGAGTCCAGTTCAATTCCATACTTTTGTCCAGTTCAAAATTTTTCTGACCTCCCAACTCTACTATTACTTGAACAGGTACGACTCGACTCGTGCAAAATTTACCGACTCCGACTCCACTCCCTTCAAAATTATACCGCACCCGACCTCCACCCTCTTCAAAATACCGACTCACCTCGACTCCGACTCCCTGACTCCACCAACCTCCTGGTTAGCTGTGCAAAGAAACGTATGTGGATTGTGCTAAAGTAGGAAAGTAAGAATCGTCAACAGTGAGAGTAGTGGAATGAAGAAGGTGATGCAAGCGGTTAAAAGCAAAGCTGTTAAAAGTAAAAAGAAGCGTGGTTGAATTTACTAAAAGATGACGATGATGATGAAGTTGCAAAAGAAAGATGTTTGCACATCTTATATAAGAAGGACGCCTACAGGAGGTTGGTGAGAAAGTGAGAATGGAAATCTGCAGGTATAGATGAAATTATCTGCGTTTTAAGTGATCCAAGAATTGGTGGCGAAAGATGATGATTGCAATTGGTTTAGAAGTTGTATTGACAAAGCGTTTATGAGGTATAGTTCCGAGGATTGGCAGAAAAGCAATCATATACCCTTATATAAGCGTAAGGGAGATAAGGGGAATTAGCTTCTACTTTAGTGTTGTAGAAGATAATATACTAGTCATTTTCGGTCGGAAGGAAGTCGGTCGGGACCTGAGAAATATTGGTGAAGAAAAAGGGCGTCTAGGAGTGGTAGGGATGTAATGGATTGGAGCTTTACATTGAAATAAATGATTGAAAAAATGAGTTGTTGAAGAAAATTATTTAGGTTTTATGGATTTGAACGGGCGTATGATAAGATTAATAGAAGCTCTATGGTAGGTGTTAGTGATATTCGGTGTCGGTGGTACGCTTCTGAATGATTCAAAAGTATGTGTATGAGGATAGTGAAGCGTGTGTAAAAATAAATAGGGTCAAAGTGATTTTGGTCTTTAATTTCTTATCCCAGTCAGGGATGTGCTATGTCTCCTGGGGTATATTTAATTTGTATATGGACTGGGGTTATGAAAGAATCAAGAGGAAGGGATGTGGAGAAGA
>JABUQX010006525.1:22500-32550 GCA_015478945.1 Trachelipus rathkii | reverse complement strand
ATATTAATATATATATATATAATATATATATATATGATATATTATATAATTATAAATTAGATATTAATATAATTAATGGATTAAATAGTACTAATATCTAATACATAATATATGAATGTAAAAGTAATATATTCTAAGAGCTAGCAGTATCGGCTATTATGTGATAAATAATATACTACTTCGACAAGTACCTAAAGTAAGGAATGAGAGATCAACAACTATACATATAATAATATATATAGACGTTACTCCATAGTTGAGTAGCTCAGCTTGTATGAGCCTACTACGCCCAAAATCACTACTAGGTGTATGAGACCTCAAGTTATGATACTCACTATATCAGATCATTACTAATAAAAAATTTATATAGTTACAACCATACGCCATTCAAGTGTATTTATGAGCACTTATATACTTATTGGACTACTAACGTATGTAAGCTATATGTGATGGTGTTAATACTGATTAAATATATATATAATAATACATATAATATTAAATATATAATTATATATTAAATAAGATAATATATCTAATATATATATATATATATATAATTATATTATAAATATTATATATTATAATTAATTAATATATATATATAATATTATATATTTTAATTATATAATATATAATATATATATATTAATTATAATATATATTATAATATATATTATATAAAATTAATTAATAGTATAATAATAATTATAATGAAATTAAGCTATCGTAGATAAATATATATATATGATATATAATATATAATATATTGAGCAGGATATAGTGAATAGGACTGGATATCAACATAAGATTTCTGTAAGACTCTTCGCAGTACTCTGAAAATAGATGCAAAGATAATATTACCAAGAATGACGTAGCGAGAAACGAAAAACCATCTACCATCTTCTCATGCTACTTCCCACTGTAGTGCATTTTAAAAGGAAAGCCGCAGATTTACGAAATGCTAAGGAGAAATAGATTGGAAAACGGTATAGAAAGGATTGCCGCTACGCACTATCCTACGAGTGCGGACGCAAGCATTACGCAAACGAGGACTCGTCTAGCGTACTCGGTAATTAAGCCAGGGGACATTGAGAACTATCGTCACGGTCAGCACAGAAATAAATGGACCAAGAGCCTGCACTTTCCTTGCAGAAGACCATTGAATAAATAGAGCTTTCCCTTAACCATAGAAACCTCAGGAATTTATATGAGGGCTAGTATATAAGCACTTGGGACTAAATTAATAGAAAAAAAAGTATATATAATTTAGATTTATTAACAGGTGATTTTTACTTTAATTGAGATTAAAAAATAATAACTAATATATATTATAATATGTAGTAGTGATATTTTGAGAAATAGATATAATATATGATAATAAAGTATTATTAGAGTTATTATCGAGAGTCTCTAATATTGCTTCTAATTAGATTTAGCTAGACAGTATAAAAGTGTATATATTGAAATTTCAACAACAATCTACAACAAATATAATGATAGAGTTTATGGAAAGTTATAATAAAAAAATAACCAACAGTTAGTATGTGGGGACAGGTTCGTATTGATAATAGTGATAATTTATAAATAAGGACCTAATGAGGAGATAGACCAAGTAAAAGAGAATTATAGTTAAATAACCATAATAGAAGTAAAATACTTCAGAATAGAGTTATTTGATCATGCCATAGTAGACATCCGATAGGCTCTGTTGAGAGTTTAGAAAGCTTTTCCAAGGTAAATAAAAATAACAGGAATGATAAGTGAAACTATAGCTTCTATCATACCTGACAGTAACGTTAAGTCTACTTCTCAGTTTTCGCTTAGAAATGAACACTAATATGTATTTTATATATATATATATATATATATATATATAAAATATATTAATAATATATTATAATATATATATATAATTATAAATATTATTATATATTAATATATAATATTATATATATATATAATAATATATAATAATATAATAAATATATATATGTATAATTATTATTAATTTTTGATAATTTTATTTTTTACATATTTTATCCTCTATATATATATTAGAAAATTATTAATATATATATAAATATATAATATATATATATTTATTAATAGTATATTTATAATATTATTATAATATATAATTATAATTATATATATTATATTAATATAATTATATTAATATAATATATATATATATATATATAATATATATATAAATATATATATTAATATTATTATAATATATATATAAATATATAATTATAATATTATATATTATTATATATATTATATTAATAATTATTATAGAATTATATAATAATATAGGTATATATAATTATTAATAATATAATATAGTATAATATAATTATATATATTATATATATATATAATATATATATATATTAATATTATATAATATTAAAATATATAATAATATATATAATATAATAATATATAATATTAATATTAATTAATATATAATAAATATATATTATTATATATCAGATGAGTACTATGTAAGATTACACTGGTAAGCAAAGTTATAATATAATATTATATTATATTAATATATATATATATATTATAATAGATATATATATTAATATATTAATTATAAATATATATAAATATTAATTAAATAATTATATAATATATTATATATTAATATATATAATATAATATTATAATATTATATATATATAATATATTATATTTAATATATATATATAATTATATATATATATATAATATAATATTTATATTAAATATTAATATATATATATATATATATATATATATATATATATTATTAAATATATATATATAAATATATAATATAATATTAATATGATATATATATATAATTTTAAATTCAAACTTCTTACAGGCAACATTAATTTTATATAAAAAGAAACACCCAACCCCTTTCATTATATATTATATATATATAATATTAATATATATATAATATTATATATTATAATATATATATATAATTAAATATATTATAATAATAATATATTTAATATATATTAATATAGTAATATAATAAATATAATATATAATATATTATAATATATTATATAATATATATAATATAATAATTTAATTATTTAATAATATAATATAATAATCATACAAGGGCTTCAGTTCCCGCTAATAGACGTAACGGTTAAGTGGTAACGATGCGATACGATCTAAGGGTATATGAGTCAGATTACTCCCATCACTCCACCACCTACTCTACCCATTTTCAGTCTTTCCTTTATCCATCTAAATCTCTCAGCACTTTCAAACCAATTGCTAAACGCTTTACACAATATAACATCTACTTAGCGCCAACTATTCCACTACTCTGCATTACAAGATCCGTTCAAAAAAGAACTGATTCCAATCTAACTACCTATCTTCATATTAGAATCTTACAAGCACAATTACCCATACATCACTTATCCTTTAGATAACTACCCAACTATCACAGCTCTACCACATAAAACTCTTCACCATTTTAAATAATTCACTGGCACAATCTGCTCTCCCTACTCCTATCTCTGTACTGAAGTAGTCCAAAACTCAGACAAATGTACCGATGTCCCGTGAGCTCCGCTTACTCGTGGCGCACTAAACCGATCTCCTCATATTTCATCAATATCACATACATCTACATAGTGTGATATACACCATATGCCTAATGTCCTCTTACTTTTACTTAAACAGCCGCTAGCATAACCTTATCGCGCTACTGCAGACCCTCGAATCATCACAAAATCAAGAGAGCAGCACTACCGCCAGAGTTATCTGAATGACTTATCTTCAGGCTATCAACACGTCAAAATCGTTGAGCAAAATGATATTTGATACAACAAAAGACATTTGAATTACTCTCTACGCCTAATCGCGTCTACCACATTCTTTTTCCCAAACCATTAACTTATCCTAAGTTCTAATTGTGATTATCTCTCATCATTCTTCATACATTCTTCTTCCTACCTCTTTTACCGTCTTACTTCTTTCCTTCTATCCCTCCCTTCTTCCCTTTACCCTCTACTCTAATCTCTCATCCAACACCCTTCAATCATTTTCATCTCATCTTGCCACTCTAACACTCTCCTTTCTTCTCTCCCTACCTTCTTCTCTCTCTTCATTTCTACTTCCTCTTCTCTTACACTACTTCCTACCTTCTAATCTCTTATCTTCTTATTCTTTTTCGTTATTTTTTATTTCTATTCATAACCTCTATCCTATCCATCCTACTCTATATCCTACCTATCATTCACTTCTCTATTAACTACACTTATACTAACAAAACGTCTTATTCTTCACTCTTATGATACGCTTATCGAGAATTTTGTGCCACACACACATTTCTTTCATCCCAATCTATCATTCTGCTCTAGGAACAGAGACGTGCCATTCTAAAATCTGCAATATTAACATCTATAATCAGTCTCGCTTCTTAGATATTACACCGTTTTTCGCCACCAAAGTATAAGAGGGCATGATATCATCCGGTCATAAATTTGCTTTATGAAAGTAATATTTAATATTATACAAATACTGTCACACAACTATTATCACTCTTCCTATATATCTAATATCTAATTACCACAGTCCTGTCTCTCTCTCACTCTTCCATAATCTAATCAAGTATCTCTAACTGCAAAACTTTATCCATATATATATAAATTTTGATGGTAGCCTAAATGACACCGCTTGGAGAGCACCACTATCCTACTATGTCAGTCTCAACACCTTCTCTACCACTCCAAACACTAACACACTCAGTCTTTACCTCCTCAAAAAAGGGACGTGTCTGAACAACATAATATTTCTCTTTTCACTATCATAAAATAATATAAGAGGACATATTGCACGTATTACCATATTTAACTTTTACGATTTATTACCTCACCTACTCCATTAGTATCATGCCAAGTCACCCTTATCCAATATAAAATTAATTACCTCCATCTAGCACTTACTAATTCATATGCTTCCCAGAAATCTAATAAAAAATCAAATCACCCTAACATATTATCCCTATTCTTTCATATATATCCTTTCTCACACAATATAGCTAATATCTTCATTATTAGTATGAGAAAACTAGAATTCACACTCACACCCACCTTTACCTATACCTCATTATAAATTCTCTACCTTTATTACTTTATATACCATTATCTCTCTCCTGTCTTAAAATATATCCTACACCTTATTTACCATATATAGTAGAATTTTACCCATACAACTTATTCCCTTACTATAACCACTCACCATAAAAGTAACATATATAAAATACTTTACTATATAAGTGAATCCACATACTATACCATACCTAATCACCCCTTATTCACCTTTATATTAACAGGGAATTACCTAAATACATACACATACTATATAACACTTTTTGATACCAGTCGACTGTGTAACCAATCGTATCGCTGTTACAACTTGAGTCAAATCACACAAAGATATAGTAATAACCAGTTGTGGGATAAAACAAGCATTCCATCAATCGCACCCACTGTCTGATAGCACACCAAATAATTAGTAATACTAGATCCTTTATCTAGAGCGACCAATCCAATTAAAGCTCTCTCCAAAGAAGATACCACCGGCTGTAATTGATTCCTTAAAGAATTATTATTCGTCCGGCCAAGAATCGTGAAACCAATAAAATAATTTATCTTTTATTCCATTTGAATATATACCATTATTTTTTGTGAGGACTAAATTAATTGAATTTTTGATCTTACATCAACGTATTTACCTGCTCAAATCTCCACCCATATGCCTTGGAACCTCTTGAATAAAGATACCTTCATATCTTGCCTTTTGTCAATTCTCATACGCCACTCCAAGTGATTGATCAATTCAGAATATCCTCTTTATACATTGGCTTTGTTTATATTACTAACACCCAAGACTCCATTTATTATGTCAAGACCTCTCATCCATCAGCCACGCTCCTTATAGCCGAATCCACACTCCATACACGCTCTCAAATTTAAACCCAGCTCGTTTCTTAACTCTAAAATATCTCACCATCCTTTACTTCTATCTAGTTATTTGACTAGATAAAATAATCGATATCTCAGCAAGAATTAAGAATAACTAGAATATGCTTAGTACTCGACCTCGCAAGAGTTCACTGAGACAACTTAGTAAATGAAGTAGTTATCTAATTTATAAGGTTTTACACTACCAAGTCTATCCTAGCACAAATTAAACATATATAAATGTCACGGAATATGTCGTAACTATCAGTATTCTCCAGCTATCGAATATCAACACGCACCTGGCGTAATTCGTCTTGCCCACTATGATAATAACGCCACGTTGTCTTACATAAACATATATTTAACGTATCTCCTCAATTCATATCACAAATATATTACTACACAACTGAAATTACAAGCTACAAACACCAAGTTTGCGAAGCAATAAGAACCTATCATTAACTATGTCTTGTGGAATTCAACACATATAGCCATATTAAGTGACAGGCTAACCTCAACTCACTCCATTCAACTAATGACACATGCCTAGAATTTTATCTATTATAAAAGGCCTCTTCCAACAACCACCTTTTCCAGCTTTTACATATCCAGCATATTTAAGCGACTCACTAGGTTTTTCGCAATAATCTATTGCAAATCTGTATGATATACTCTTTAAAATTCTATTCCCATCTCATCTTTACACTTCTCATTATCCCAATAAATTTATTTCTCTCGACAGCGCGTGTGCGAACTGTCCCATACAATTCCAATTACCTTCCAAATTTTACCCCTTGATTTAACTCACAGAATACTCTGATTATCTAAACCACAATATTGTGTGCTACATCTTAACTTGTCCACCTCATTTACGACTTTAAGTACTTTGTCCTCTGTTATATGTTCTTTCTTTCTTTCTAACACCACCTTGTAATTAATCGTTTGATCACCCCGATACTCTCCTTTACGCTAGCCTGATTATCCTCAAGTCCAAAAATAATGAAAGACAACCAAAATGTTCGCCTAACTACGCTACTGCACCCTGATCCTGTCAGTATGAGTATCTACTAGTTATGGCAATCTTATAATATTGTAATGTTCTCTAACTCTGTAAATATCTTACTATCGTTACTTATAGTTATAGGCAACAACATAATCCCAGGATAGTAAACGCTACTCCCCCCCCGAGTTAATTAGCTTCACGTGCATCCTCATAGAGTTCTAGGGAGCTCATATCATTAGTTTAAACGAAGAGCGTGTTTCTCTAATTATTGAATATCAATAGTTTATAATCTACACAACGCTGATGACATAACACAAATCCTATGCGTAATCAGAAATACAGCACAGATAACAGTAGTAAACTATAGCAGGAACTTACTTCTGCATTAATCCATTGTCTCAAGATTCCCTCTTATAACACCCATTCAGAGATAGGGGAACTCTTCAATCAAGTAACAACAAATCATCCTTCCCTCTTCCACATTCTCCACATGACAAGAAAGTATTTCAAAAATGTAAATACATTAACAAGCAAAGGAAACATCTAAACAAGAAGTCAAGTATCTATATTATGACAGATGTAAACCACCAGTCAAGGTACTGGTATTGTTGATACTACGAGACATTCATTTGCTCATAACCAGCTCAAAATCAATATCAATCTAAGCACTAAGACACGTCCCTACGTCATCTCAGAGAACTTATATATGATCAATAGTTTGTGCAAACTCTTGAGACAAGCAGCTATGTTCTTCTATACTAGAGAAAAAAGAACCCATTACACATTCACCCCCCAAGTAATCATAAATCTTCTAATCCAACCCAACCATATGGTTATTTCATATTTAAGTCACGTCTTTAATTATGAGTGCAGATTCTTTGTTTGTAAACCCGGTAGTTCCCACTATCGCGTACGTCTTTGACTTCTCATTAACTATTCTACCCCTCCCTCGCCCCTCACTCGTCTCAGTTTGCAGCACCCCGAAAAGTGCCTCCAGGTAGCTCTTATTATGAGATTGATCTCCCGATAAAGAAGCCCATCGCATGCCTTATTCAATGATCTGTTGTATGCAAGTTCATATTGGATATGTCTGTACGAGATGAACCCTAGCACAATCCAACCTGTTTTCTCGAACATAAGATAAGCACTCAACCACATTTCCCTGTTCACAGAACTAATCCTGCAAGTATGTTAATGGCAGCCATTCACAGTATCAATTAGGATAGGGCAGGCAACCAAGACACTACGATTAGAGAGTCTTGTCATGAATTCTGTGGACGTTGATATGTGCCCGATCCTATCTCGATAATTGACTGGATGCCTGAATACCACGAAAGGGATTGAAGTGGTAATTTCTGCCGTTCAATTGTACGAGTGATAACTAGCAAATCTTAATGTTCTAACCTCTACTTCTCCGATGTTCTGGTGGTAGTAGCTATGTTCAGCGTTCGACAATACAAAGGCTGAAAGGATAGCAAGGAGATGGTCTTGGAACAATTTTAAGGTATGATTTCGGGGGAACGAGAGAGTGAGGGCGAGGGAAGGGGGAGGAATAGTTATGAGGAAGAGGTGTGGGATAAGGTAAAAGTGTGCAAATAGGTGAATTCAAGAATAATGTGGGTTAAAGTGAAATTTGGGGGAAATTTGGGTTTTTATATGCGCGTAGCACCAGTAAATGGAGCGAGGGAGGGAGGAAGAGAAAATTTTGGAGTGAGTTAAATGAATGTTGGGAAAGTTTCGGGGTTAATGATAAAATTGTTATTAGGAAGAGTTTTGAATGCAGGAGTGAAAGAAGGGAGTGGTAGAATTATAGGTCCATTGGGTAGGGGAAAGGAAGGTAATGGAGAAAGTCTGTTTAAGTTATGTGTTGATGAAGATTGATAGTTGGGAATACCTGTTCAAAGAAAAGTGAAAAATCGATAAGTATACATGAAGATGAGATAACGGGAGGGGCGTAACGGATTATGTGGTGTATAAATAATAGGATAGAGCAGATTACTAGATGTAAATTTATTCAGAGGGGCAGGTAGGGGTTTATCTGATCACTATTTGGTGGTTGCTAGGTTAAGGTAGGAGACGGAACGTTAGAAGAAGAAAAAAAACGGAAAAAAGAATCCCGTAAAGGTGGAAAAGGTTAGATGAGAGCATGTTAAGAACGATGTTAGGAGGGGTATGGGAGGATAGGTGGAGGGGACGTGAGAGGACGGAAATTTAGGATTGTGGAGAGGAGGGAAGAAGATTTAAAAGAAAAGAGGACAATTCGGAGAGGCCAGAAGGTATGCGGAGTAAAAGAAGTGGGAGCAAGAAAGGAAAAAGAAAGTGAATTGTTGGAGTGAGAGGTGAAAGAGTGGTTGAAAAAGAAAAAAGAGGTCTATGTGAAATGGTTGGGAATAGGAAAGGAAAAGCTGGGAAAGTATAGATGGTTAGAGTGGAAGAAAGAGGCGTGAAGAGGGGCGAAGAGAAATGGCAAACATGGAATGGTGTAGAAAAGTGACAGAAAATTTTGAAACAGGGAGCAAGATATTCTGGAAAAGAAGTTAAATAAAAAAAAGAAAGAAAAGAGGGTTAGGAAGAAGGGTTAAGGGAGGGGATGGGGAATGGATAGGAGGGAGATAGGGTTGAGAAAAAAGATGGGAATATTTAGAGAATATTGAATTGAAATGGGGGAGAGATGAGGAGATTTTCAAGAGTGAGGAATGTGGTGAAGGAGGACAGGAAAAGATATGAAAATTTCAAAATGGAAGAAATTATTAGGGCCCGTTAACTAAAGGAAAAAAAAGGAAAGTCCACAGGTCTAGATGGTGTGAGTATGGAAATGTTACAGATGGGAGGCAGAGGGGTGGAAGGAATGGCTGTACAGGTTATAAATCTTATGTGGAAGAAGGAAGAGGTTCCACAGACTTGCGAGATGTTGTTTGTTTCCCCTTGTATTAAAGGAAAGGATAGGAGGGAGGAGTAATTATAGAGTATTTGTCTTTTGAGTGTAGTAGGAAAGTTATGGAGAATCCTAATTGAGAGTGAAGAGATTTAACGGAAGAGAGAATAGGG
>JABUQX010006525.1:0-2500 GCA_015478945.1 Trachelipus rathkii | reverse complement strand
GTACCTTATGTTATTATTTTATACTTTAAAATAAGTTTTGCAATATAAATTAGTGACCCATATATATGTAACAGGCAATATTATACATTTATGATGTGCATTAATATATAATGACAACCATATATTAATTTACACAAAAATATCTTAACATTAATTTATATAAATTCCTCGTACCATAATATATATATATATTATTATAATATATATATATATATATAATATAATATATATATATATATATATAATATATATATATATATATATATATATATATATATATATATATATATATATATATATATATATATATACATATATATATATATATATATATATATATATTATATATATATATATATATATATAATATTTATTATATTATATATATAATATATAAATATATATAGAATACATAAATATATATGTGCAAAATGTATATAAATAATTTAAAATATATTAATAAAAATATATAGACTGACTGATTTGGCAAATCCGATTCCTAATATTTTAACTTGAAAAATTATACAAATCAAAATTTACTGAAGGTGTCTGTTTGTCAAGTGACAATAGTGAAGAATCAGCGATGCGTTTGACAAGACTGTATTTCAATGCAAAAGTTGCCTAATCGCCTAATTAAATAACTTTTATTGAAGACAAATAACGAACATTAAAACATTGACCAAAGCGTCGCAAAATTAAATAATGAACGACAAATGCTTTATATTATTACAAAAATATATTAACTCGAAACTTTGTGAAATTTTATTTATAGTAAATAAAAGCTACCTGCAGGCGACCCAAATTGGCAATAATATCGGCTGCAACAATCCTTACAAATGTATTAAACGCAGACTGCACACTTTGAAAAATTTATGGACATAGAAATAAATCTAATCACCAATTTCATTGAGAAGCCACAAACCTGATTACATTAAGACCATGAAAGAAGTTAATATAAGCAAAAATCACAACCTCGAAAATTTGCATCACAATATTAATTTAAAATAAATAAAATCTCTTATTTCGCAATAAATCACAAAACAATGCACTCCTGCATACGAAACTAAATCACTAGCACATAAATAAAGATTGATCGAGAAATATATGACATGCCAAACTACCAAGCTGAACACATCATCGTCCCAACAGCAATAAAAGCGGAAAAGGTTCTAAAATATGCTCGTCCTCAGTTTTTATACCAGCTTTGAGTAAACATAGATTACGGACCGTTTAGCCAAATTAGAAAATACTAAAGAACAAGTTAGGTTGAATGATATATACATAAATTATTTGAAAATAGTAGAAAAAGTATATAGACGACATCTGAAGGGGAGGGCGGCGTTGTATTTCTTAAAGCATTTCAATATTTCATTAAGAAATAACAATCTTTTCGTCCCGTCAGAATAAAAAAGACTAACTGTAATCGGAGTTTTCTGCGGCTCCACACTATTTAACAAAAGTATTCCATTTACTTTTAATTTTAAGAAATAAAATTATTTTATATATATATATATATATTATATATAGTATATATATATATATATATATATATATATATACTATATATTATATATATATATTATATAAACCTTTTATATAAAACAATATATATATATAATAAACACGCAGTTGCTTTTTAAAAATTTGCTTTACCAATAATAATTAATTAATAATAATAATAATAATTATAATAATAATTAATAATAATAATAATAATAATTAATAATAAGAATAATAATAATAATAATAATAATTAATAATAATAATAATAATAATAATAATAATAATATTAATAATAATAATAATAATAATAATAATTAATAATAATAATAATAATAATAATAATATAATAATAATAATAATAATAATAATAATAATAATTAAGAATAATAAATAAATAATAATAATAATATATAATAATAATAATATAATAATAATAATAATAATGAGCAGTTATAGCAATCAGCCATATGAATTTATCAATTTAAGCGTAATGCTCGTTAAAGACGAGTTTCATGGTGCTTATTACAAAGGCTTCATATAGTTCCCATACAATATTATACTATATATATGATATATATATATATATAATATATATATATATATATATATATATAATATATATATATATATATATATATATATTATAATATATATATATATATTATATATATATATATATATTATATATATACACGATTAGTTTGACTGGGCTATCGCGGTATACATGTTAGCAAAGGGAAAGGGTCATTGCAAAGCAATATTGATCTTTACTAGCATAATCAAAATCATTGAAACAAAATTTTATAATATCATGTACACAACGTTTTACAATAATAATAAATAAAAATAATAGATAATAATAATTAATAATAATAATAATAATAATAATAATAATAATAAGAATAATAATTAATAATAATAATAATAATAATAATAATAATAATAATAAAATATAATTAATAATAATAATAACAATATAATAATAATATCTCTCTCC
>JABUQX010006524.1:7500-77055 GCA_015478945.1 Trachelipus rathkii | reverse complement strand
CGTACAAAGGAGACTAGTGGACTTCGTCTTCAGTTTAACATAGGTGGGTAGTAATTATGGTGGAACACCAAACAGACTCTATTTAATCATATATATATATATAATATAATATATATATATATAATATATATTAGAATATATATATATATAATATATAATAATATAATATATGATATATATATATATATGATATATTATATATTTTCCACAATCTTTTCAAATGCCCACCATATTATATTTGGATCCACCATAGAGTTTATGTTGGAAGAAATCCTACAATGCGACAATTTGGGAGTAGTTTTGAAAGATTTTTACTTCCTCCCATCTCCCCTAAAGTTCAAATTAGAACAATCATTCCATAATGTTAAACATTAGGCTAGGCAATCGTACTAAAAAGTCAAACCAACTCTAAAAATCAAAGAACATTTGCAATTCTAATAATAACAACACAAAATACCACATAAGCAGTGTTGAGCTGGAGGAGCCAGTAGTTATAATAGTTTTAAGGAAAGCAAACCGATAGTGAAATCTTTTGTTTATTTGATTAAACATGAAAATGAACCGGTAGTTAACTTGTATGACTAAACAGAGAATTGGTTCTTGAAATTTTTGCAGCTCACCAATGTACATAGGTTAGGATAACAATAACAATATTAAAATAAAAAAAAACTTAAAAAAAGACTTACCGATTTCATCATCTGTTTTCAGACGTTTTTTCTTCTGAGAAGAATTTCCAGAACTTGATTTTCGTTTGGAGTTTTTGGAGTTTGAGGAATTTCCTTTATCTACATTATATATATATATATATATATATATATATATATATATATATATATATATATATATATATATATATATATATATATATATATATATATATATATATATATATATATAAAAAAGAAACGAAGTCCCTCAGGGTGTCATCCTATCCGCATTCCTGTTCAACCTATTTACAGTCGATATCCCTACCTCCCAATTCTAAAATAATAACCTATGCAGACGATATAACTATAACCATATCAGACCCCTCAGTACTCACTGCCACAAACCTCGCTCAGATTTACCTAAATCACCTAGAAGCCTGGTTATCATCCAACAGAATGTCGGCCTCAGCCGAGAAATCATCAATTACCTTTATCACCACTGACAGACAACAATCATCCTTCCACCCACAAGTAACCCTAAACAACTCCATAATTCCTCTAAACAAAAACCCTCAAAATACTAGAAATAACCTTCGACACCCACTTCAACTTTACACCACACATTCAAAACATCATAAGTACAGCTAGTAAGAAATTAAATGTCCTCCGAACCTTATCAAAACACAATTTCAGTAATGAAAAAAATCACACTGTCAACAACATACAAGCAATTCTCAAGAACTACAATCAAATATGGATCAACAGTCTGGTATACACTAACATTCCCTCAAATAGAAATAAACTACAAAGAATAAAAAACACCGCCCTGCGTACAATAACAGGTTGCCTAAAAAAAAAAAAACCCCATCCAGCATCTACATGAAGAAATGAAAATCCTACCAATACTAGACCATCTTGATAAAATATGAACTCAATTTTACGCCAGGACTCTCCACCCCTCTCACCCATGTCATGTTACCTACAAGAACATACAATGCATCGTTAAAATCCCAGCCCTCTTCTGTAGCCCTTTATTATGGCGAACTCTTTAGAACCATCCCCCCTACCCCAAATAGCACTCCTCTGTCAAAACATATTCATACACATTTCAAGCAACGATACCTCAACAACCGCCCAAAAAATAGCCTCATTAATAACCACCCTCCCGAGGTATACTCTACACAAGGCACACTCCCACGAAGGATGTAAATATCCCTTTCTAGACCGACATCCTGGCATCACCCGGATCTTCAAGAAAAATAACATCGATTCCGACCTCAAGAAACTCCATCCCCTCCCTGTCAAAGATGCTTAACAGAGCCTGAAACTGTAGAACACCTCCTGTTGAATTGCCTCATTCACTCCCCCTAAAGAACACATCACATCACCTCCCTAAGAGACCTGTGGCTCAGCCCAATAAGCTCAGGCCAATAAATAAATAAAATATATATGACTATAGCGAAGCGTGTGTAAGAAAAATATGGAGTTGAAAGTTATTGGTTTAATATTAATAGCGGAGTGAGGCAAGATGTGTTATGTCTCCTTGGTTATTCAATTTGTGAATGGATGGGGTTATGAAAGAATTAGAGGTTGGGGTGGCAGGCGAAGGTGTTAGAATGATGGAGAATGGAAGAGAGTAGATGGTAACCTACCTATTATATGCGGATTATTTGATTTTGTGCGGCAAATATGAAGACAGTTCGAGAGGATTGGTAGAGGGATTTGGTAGGGTGTGTAAAAGGAGGGGTTTGAAAGTAAACGTAAATAAGAGTATGGTTATGGTTGTGAGTGAGGACAGTTCTCGGTGTGAAGTTATGTTGGATGAAAAGGGAACGCATGATGCAGAGTGTAGTAGGAAAGTGGCTGGTGCAATTAAATCTTTGGTGGATGTAAAGGACCTAAGTCTTGAGTGTGTTAGGGTCTTACAGGAGGGTATGTTGTTACCCGTGTAAATGTATAATAGTAAAACTATGGTCTGGAATAAGAAGTATAGATCTAAAGTACAATATGTTCAGATGGATAGTCTTAGGGGCGTGTTAGGTGTAAAATGAATTGATAAAATATGGAATGAACGCAATAGGGAGTTGTGTGGTGTGAAGAAAGGAGTAAATGAAAGAATAGATGAAAGTACATTGAGATGGTTTGGTCATGGAGAAAGGATGGATGATAGTTGGTTGGTTAAGCGAATATATAGTGGTGAGTGTGCTGGGAATCGACAGGCTAGGAGACCGAAGAAAAAGTGGATGGAGTCAGTAAAGGAATGCCTGGAGGATAGGAATGCGAGAAGAAAGGTGCATAATAGGAGTGAATAGAAGAATTTTGTGAGGGGGTACAGTTGTGGCCCACCTGAGCCAAGGGATGAACCCTACATTAACGAGATGCCATATTGAGGGTCCGTCGCAGTCCCGTGAAGCCCCAGGGAGGATTTCTCTGACTGCGACGAGTTCTCACTTAAGGGTATAAAGGGGGGGGGGGAAAGGATGGGCTTTCTTTTCAACATATATCACTCTTTTACTACTACTCTGTTTCCAGTGCATACTATGCACCTTACCTCCAGCCTTAGGGAGAGTAGGTGGATACCAAATATATCACTCCAGTATTCAATAAGACTATTTATGCTCAGTGATTTCAAATACTAACCTTTACAGAATGGGCAAGACCAATTTCCTCTAGGAATTTTCCGTAGTTCAACGCATTCCAAATGAAATGATTTTGGGCATGTATCGCATAATACAATTTCCCCACCAATTCCACACGCATAGCAGTACTCGAGATTGATAAATTCTCTGACAAAACAATATTCAATTAAATTTCGCAATTACAATTCGGACACCAAAAATTTCTTAATATTGTGATTTATAATTTATTTTTTATATTTATATTTGTTAAGGAATAAGAAGATTGTAACCTAAAAATTTAAAAACTTAAAATGAAAAAATTATGCATGAAAATAATAAAAATACTCACGGTTCTTCATCTTCCTCTTCATCATCCTCCTCCTCTTCTTCTTCTTCATCTTCCTCTTCCACCACCTCTTCTACATCTTCATTATAAAATTGTCTCTGTTTTCGGGGACTCTTGGGTTTTACTTTAGGTTTACATTTATCACAATACCAATCACCTTCTGGGACACACTGAAATGAAGATAACTATCATTGCGTGTACTTTAGATCTATACCTCTTATTTCAGACCATAGTCTCACTACTATACATTAACATAGGTAACAACATACCCTCATCTAAAATCATAGTGCACTCAAGACTTATTCCCTTTACATCACCAACGATTTAGTTGCACCAGCCACCTTTCTGCCATTCACAACTTCCCAACTACACTCTGCATCTTCCGTTCCATTTTTATCAACATATATATCAAATATTTAAGCTCAGACATGTTCCAGCTGCTCACCATCTAACATAACTTCACACCGAGGACTGTACTCACTCACAATCATGACCTTACTCTTATCTACGTTTACTTTCAAACATCTCCTTTTACACACCCTACCAAATCTCTCAATCAATTATCTCACTCTCTCTTCAGATTTGCCACAAAAAAAAAAAAAAAAAAAAAAAAAAAAAAAAAAAAAAAAAAAAAAAAAAAAAACATTATCAGCATATTATAGGTAGGGCACCCTCCACTTTCTTCCATTCTAAATAATTCTAACACCATCCCCTGCCACTCCACCTCTAATTCTTTCATAACCCCATCCATATTCATATTGAATAACCAAGAAGACATAACACATCCCTGCCTCACTCTGCTATTAATATTAAACCAATCACTTTCGACTACATTTATTCTTACACTCGCTTCACTATCGTCATACATACTTTTGATTCCATTCAGAAGTTTACCACCAACACCATATATCACTAACACCTCCCACAGAGTTTCCCTATTAATCCCATCATACGCTTGTTGTAAATCCATGAAACCTAAATACAATTTATTCTTCTTCTCCCCTATTTTTTCAATCATTTGTTTCAATGTAAAGATTTGATCCACATATCCTCTACCACTTCTAAATGCACCTTGTTCTTCACCAATCAGTCCTTCAGAACCTCGAGACACTCTTTCGACCAAAATACCAGCATTTATCTTCCTTACAACACCCAATAAACTAATTTCCCTATAATTCCGGCAGTTACCCTTATCCCCATTACTCTTATATAAGGGTACAATTACTGCTCTCCTCCAATCCCTCGGAACTATACCCTCCATAAACGCTTTATTACACATTTTCCAGATCCAATCAATCACCATCTCGCCTCCGTTCTTGATCATTTCACCAGTAATTTTATCTATACCTACAGATTTACCATTCTTCAACTTTCTCACTCTACCCATTACCTCCTCCTTACTAATGACTTCATCCCCAAAATACCTATTCCTTCTTGCTCCATCAAAACCATACACATTCACTATCACCTCTTCATTACTGCCAATGTTATGCAGATTTTCGAAGTGTTCCCTCCACACTCCCCTCGCATCCATTTCATCAGTTACGAAAGCACCATCCCTATTCATTATTCTATGCAGATTCCCTTATTCTATTCTCTCTTAACCTTTCGAGCTTCCTATTCCCTTGTAAGTCCCCATTCATCCTCATTCCAAACTGTCCATTTACCTCTTTTTTTCCTCCTATGTATGCACCTTTTAGCATTCCTTTTTTCCTCCATATATAATTTCAAACATCATTCTTTTGGAACCTCATTACAGACTTTTAGTACATTCAACCACGCTTCAATAATAATAATAATAATAATAATAATAATAATAATAATAATAATAATAATAATAATAATAATAATGATTTTTCTTGATTAATAATAATGATTTATCTATTATTAGAATCATTTATGCTCCTTATATTTCAACTTAATATTTTATGTAATTTTAATATATTATAGTAAGTATTTTCAAAATATTGATTTTAAAAAATTTTAATATGTGAGTATAAATATGTACGTCTAGACTCTAGACATACAAAATTCTAGTACTTTAAATTTAGAGCTTTTAAATTGTGATGCAGAAATATAAATCTTTCTCCAGTTTCTGGTGTAATTTTTCCTCACTTAATCGGCAGAAAATTGACGATGACGATTGAGTAAAAATATGCCGATGATGATGCCGATTGATCGTCCCATCACTTTTATATATATATATATATATATATATATATATATAATTATATATAAAATATATATATATATATATAGTATATATATATATATATATATATATATATATATATATATATATATATATATATATATATATATATATATATATATATATGAACTTTAAGGTCGACATATAATTCAAATTTATATATTTACAAAACTTTACACCAATTGTATAAAAAATTTTCTCTTTAATATGGATAACCTTAAGAAAAATAAAATTAAAAAAAAATATATACGACACCTACCTTCAATTTTGGCTTTAGGCACGACATATGAAAGCCACCATCGCAACTGTCACATAACAACATACTATCTGATTCATTCTGCCTTTTGCACACTCTGCAACGTTTTTTAGTAACAGCAGAACGTTTCCAAGTAATCGAGTCGTCAAGCGTGGCCAAATGTAAAAAACAACTGAAAGATTTCGAAATATATATATATATATATATATATATATATATAATAATTATATATATTATATAATATATGATATAATATATATATAATCTTTCTTTATCTTCCCCTTTGCCCCAAGACTGGGGGTAAGGTGCTGTACACATGCATCGAAAAGAAAAAGCAGTAGAAGAATATGACAAAAGTCGAAAGGAAAGCCCAGCCTTACCGCCCCCTCTTTTACCATTAATTAGGAGAACTCGTCACAGACAGAAAATCCACCCTAGAGCTTCATGGGACCGCGACGGACCCTCACTATGGTAAATCATCTATGGGCACAACCATGCCCATACAAAACCCCGCCATTCACTCCTATTATGCACCGTTATTCTTCGCCCTCTAGCCAAACTCACATTTCTCTCTTCCAGACATTCGTTCACCGACTCAATTCCTCTTCGGTCTCCCAGTTCTCCCATTGGTCGGTTCCCAACACATCGCCACTTATACATCCGCTAACCAACCGACTATCATTCATTCCTTTCCACATGGACCAAAACACCATCTCAACATACTTTCATTTATTCTCTCATTTACCCCTTTCTTCACACCACACAACCTTCTCTAATACGTTTATTCCTCATTTTATCAATCTCTCACACCTAAGCATGCTCCTAAGATTGTCCATCTAACACATTGAACTTTAGATCTATACTTTCATCCAGAACCATAGTACAATAACACCAATAACACAGGTAACAACATACCCTCCGCAAGACCCTAGCACACTCCAGACTTAGTCCTTTTATAATTATATATATATATATTATATATATATATAAATATATATATATATATAATAATATATATATATATATAATATATATATATATAATATATAATACTATATATATATATATATATATATCATTCTGTGGTGGGGGGGGGATTCCCTCACTGTATGTCAATGACTAAAAGGGCGGTGGTAGCTTAGGTTGGGGCCCCACTATCACGTATTAATAAGAATGCTCATGCATGCCTCGGATCCGATGCATCTGAGTACCCCCACCCTCAGTCTATGGGGAAGCAAAGGGAGGCTAATAAAGATAATAACAACAAATACAATGTCACATCTTTCAAAATATTAATTACAAGAACTTTATAAATTAGAGAGTCTAACCTGTGAAAAACTGCTGCAGGCCATTAAAGATTTTTCCCATCTTTCAAAAGGTGTTCGGAGTGAGTTATCAATATTTTTGGGCATCTTCAAATTTTTAACTTCATGATTTTCTTCTTCCTCATCAGATGCCTCATTGTGACCATCAGTCTCTGATTTTTTGCTCCCATATTTACTATTAAGTCGCTCCTCAAGGCTTTTACGTTTCTTTTGTAATTTAACAGATTCAGCTGTAGATATTTTAGGGTAATTAATTCCTTAAAAGGATGTAATATTTAAAATTCTTCTAAAGAAGGATTAAAAAAAAGAACAGAGTAGCTGAAGAGATGGACAAATTCTTAATGTAAAGAAATGCTTCCCCTCACAACAATTAGGCTTAGTCAGATTCACCGACAATAATTTTTATCTGTCTCATTCTTGGTACATTACCTCATATTGTGGCTAGTGATATAAAGTTAAAATTTATTCAGTAAATAAGTAAAAAAATGGGAGAGGAAATAGACCAAATAATATTAGTCAACATTAATCGAAAAGAAATAATCATAAAAGGAAAAAGAGTAGCTCTAGAAAAAAAAAGGTTTGGCAGAAATTAGGAAAAACATTAATTCCTTACAGATTCAAGAAGTTTGGTTGCTTTTAAGATCTAGAGTATGGTAAATTGCTAAAAAAGACTCTAAAATATATATTTGGTAAAACATTTCTAAGAAAGTGATAATAACTAGTTGGCTTAGTTAACAAGATACTAGATTACAAGTATTAATACATTTCAGGCTAAATAGATTTAGGTTTACAATAGATTTCAAAAAAGCTTCTTTTTTTTTTCTCAATCCGAGAGGAAACTTTAACAATTATGAAACTATCAGTTTAATTAACGAGAAAAATATACTAATCTTCAATTTTAGGATTTAACACTTGTAGTATAAATTTCAAAATATCACAAATGTATAACAGATGGTTTTGGGGTGTCAGGAGAAAATGAGAATGGTATGGTAGGAAGGTGATTGATTCTGTGAGGAGAGAGGTATGTGAGCAAGTACTACTACTTTCTTTAAACAACAAGAGTATTCATAGTGATTCTAAAAAGTTGGTGTAAGTAGAGATGTATCGAAGTGAAAAGTATATTTGATTTTGTGAAGAGATCTTGAAGTATGTGTTGGATGTTAAATCAGTGAGGGGGTTGGGAATGAGATTATCGGATCATTATGTTGTTTTATGTAAAATTAAGTTAGTGGGGGCTTAGATGGAGAGTAAGGTGAAAAGGAGGGAAGTAGGTAAAATTAACATTGAGAAGTTAAGTGAACTAGGTAATAAGGACAAGTGTTTAAGAGCGCTTGTAAGTAAATCAGTTGAATGTGAACAAGTTGAAACTGAACAATCGGAGGCAAATGAAGGAAAACAATGTTAGCAGTGCAAAAAAGAAGTATTGTGGATGTGCGAAAGTGGAATAAGAATTTGTAACAGTGAGAATGTGAGATGAGAGAAAGCATTGCAAGCGGTTTAAAAGTGAAAAAGATGCGTTGGTTGAATGTACCTTAAAAGATAATGAGATTTCAAAAGAAAGATGTTTGGAATTATATAAGGAGGAAAAAAATAATACTAAAACATGCATACGTAAGAGGAAAAGAGGTAAATGAACCAGTTTGGAAGGAGGATACAAGGGAATAGGAAGCTCTTCTGGAAGGAAGCGAGAAGGTTAAGAATGAGAATAGGGGGGAATCTGCTTACAATAATGAATAGGGATGGTGCTTTCATAACTGATGAAATGATTTTGAGGGGGTGTGGAGGTTACACTTCGAAAATCTGCATAACATTCAGAGTATTGAGGAGGTAATAGTGAATGTATGTGTTGAAGGCTGCAAAATGAATAGTATTTTGGGATAAATCAATAGTAAGGAGGAGGGAATGGATAGAGAATGATAAAGTTGAAGATGGTAAATCTGCGATATAATAAGTTACTGGTGAAATGATCAAGAACGGAGGCGAATGGTGATTGAATGGATTTGGAAGTTTATGTAAACAAAGCGGTTTACAGAGGGTCAGTTCCGAGGGATTGGAGCGAGGGCACAGTAATAGCACCCTTTTATAAGGGTAAGAGAGATAAGGCAACCGTAGGAATTAGTTTATTGAGTGTTGTAGGGAAATATATGTGCCGGTATTTTGGTTCGAAAGAGTGCGTCACGTGACAAAGACTGATGGAATGAAACAAGGTGCCGTTTAGGAGGGGTAGAAGATGTGTGGAAACAAATGATTGAGAAAAAAATGAAGGTGAAGAATAAATGTATTTAGGTCTTATGGATTTGAAACAGGCGATGATAGGATTAATAGGAAGCACTATGGCAGTGTTAGTTGATATATGTGTTAAGTATAGGCTGTGGAATGGAATCAAAGTAATAGGGTATGACAATAGTATAAGCGTGTGTAAGAATAAAGGAGTCGAAAGTGATTGGTTTTAATATAATAGCAGAATAGACAGGGGATGGTCATGTTCCTTGGTAATCCAATTTTGCATATGATGGGGTTGTAAAAAAGAATTAGAGGTGTCGTTAGAATGATGCAATGGAAGAGAATGGAGGGTGCCCTACCTATTATATGTAATTTGGTTTTGTGTGGCGAATCTGAAAAAGAATTGAGAAGATTGGTAGAGAGATTTGGCAGGGTGGCGTAAGAAGAGGGGGTTTGAATGAAACGTAACAATCTTGGAATAAGTTATGAGTGGAGGACAATCCTCAGTGTGAAGTTTTGTTAGATGGAGAGCAGCTTGAACAGTGTTTGAGTTTAAAATTTAGGATATATGGTTGGATGAAAAGGAAACGGATGATGCAGTGTAGTATAAAAGTTGTGAATGGCGAAGGTGCTGGTGCAATTAAATCCTTGGTGGATGTTTAGCGACTAAGTCTTGAGTGAGCTAGGGTTTTACATGAGATTATGTTATTGAGGTAAGGAGACTATGGTCTGGAATATGAGGTATAGATCTAATGAAATGTGTTCAGAATGGACAATCTCTTAGGGCGCGTGTTAGGTGTGAGAAGAATGATAAAATGGAGGAATGAATGATTAGAGAGTTGTGCGGTGTGAAGAAAGGGCAAATGAGAGAATAAATGAAAGACTTGAAATGTTTGGTAATATGCGAAGGATGGATGATCAGTCGGTTTTTTAAGCGAATGATCATAGAGGCTAGTGTGCTGGGAATTGACCGGCTGGGAGACTGAAGATAAAGTGGATTGAGTCAGTAAAGGAATACCTGGAGGAGAGAAATGAGAGCTTGGCAGAGGCGAGAAGAAAGTTGCATAATAGGAGTGAATGGCGGAAGTTTTGTGAGGGTATATGGTTGTGGCCCACCCGGCCATGGTATGAACCCAATAGACCGAGATGCCATAGTAAAGGTCGTGTGCGGTCCCGTGTAAGCTCTATTGTGGATTTTGCTGATTGCAAAAGATTCTCACTAAAAGGTAAAAGGGGCGGTTAAGGCTATGCTTTCTTTGCGATGAGTAATATTCTGCTACTACTTTTCTGTTCCAGTGGATACTACGCGCCTCACCCCCATCTTGGGAAGAGAGGTGGTGAATGATTAATATATATATATATATTATATAATATATATATATATATAATATATATATATATATATATATATATATATAAATATATATATATAATATATATATATATATATATATAATAATATTATAGTAATAGATACCTAAGGGTCTTTCAGTACTTAGATTCGAGTGCTTGTGCAACTTGTAATATTGGAAATGGAAAGTTCCTTATAACTCCCGCTTTGGCGAGCCTTTTTCGTCACAACTCATCAAATCAATTTAAGTCCTCTTCAGTTGTATCCAGACCCAATGAAGACTGAAATATGTAAATCAGTTATTACATAGAAATAATCCTATAAATTTCAAACTTAAATTGCATGCAAAGTCTAGAGAGATAGTTCTATAAAATTTTAAACTTAAATTGCATACAAAGTATTAAATGTCAAAACTGATACAAATTTACTAGACATTACCTTAAATTGCTTTATTCTCTTTTTTCCTCCCCAATCTAGATCTTGATGAGTATTAGATAAGAGAGCACTTCCATCAACTAATCCTTGCCGCCAAGTATCTCTACTAGGAACCTTTAAAGCACCCAGCATTCCATTATCAATCTTTTCTTCAATTTCTAATATCATGTCTCTAAGTGTTAATTCTAATATTCTATCAACTGGTGTATCTGGAGGGAAATTCAAATTTCGATTCAGGCATTTTTTAAGATCATTTTGACTTTCATCTTTCTGAGTGGTTTCAAAGCTAAATGATACCATTCTCTGCATGGATCTTAATATTTTATCTTTATTAAGAATAATATTACTTTTGAGTTCACTTTCTCTGGCCCCTCTTTCATTGAAATTTTCTATTAACTTCTCTAAATCCTCCGCAGTGCTGTAATAAGCCCATTTAGGTCTAGAATGATTTAATGTGTGAACAGGACATGTTAGGGAATCAGCAGAACACAGACCGAATATTCTTGAATGTAACTCTTTCACATTTTTAATATCATAATTTTGATCTTCAGTATCATCAGGAAGGTAAACATAGTCAACAATTTCTTCATCTTCCTCATCTAATTTAGGAGAGAGGGTATCTTCTTTACTGTCTTCATCTTTAACTTTTGGTTTAATGTTATTACTATTAGAAGCCTGTAAAGAATTTTTCTCTAAAAGGGGCGTTTTCAATTCCGTTTTTGTTGGAGTTTTAAAACTATTCTCATTTTCCTTGTCACTATTATTTTTTTCAACTTCTTTTTCTTTGTTCCGAATTTTAACATTGCGAATAGCTTGGGTTCTGATGGCTTCCGCTAATTCCTCATTTTCTTTAGGATATATAACGGGTCTTACAGGTGTAGGAAAATCATTACAACAGCCAAGATTGTCATTTCGATCCTTATCACCTAGATAGTTGATGCTTAGTACTTATGGGAAAGAAGCCCTATTGTGGAATTTAATGTATTTGATATTGCTGATCTAAAAAAGATCTCTGTATAATTTTGTATGTACTGACCTCTAATTTGGTATAAGTCGACCTGCAAAGAAGAAAGGCTCTTAGAATCTACGATGAAATTAATTTCACCTATATTTTTGGGAGAGCGTCTATGTAGTTCTGGTATAAGTTACCATTGATATATGAATATCTGTTGTTGAGTGTGGAGATAGTTTGCGGTAACATCTGTGGTAACGTGAAGGCTGTCATACAGCTAGACAAGTACGTCAAGGAACGGGATGGAATTATTGTGGGACAGTTCTACTGTGAATTTAATCGTTGGAACTTGGCTATTTAAATGGTTTAATAGAGTATGTGGGTTGAGATCATCCGGGAGGGCAACAAAGATATCTTCCACACCTTTTCACAAAAATATTGCGATATGTGTAATTTTCAAAAACGTAACGTGATTCAAACAACTTCATAATGAGGTTGCTTATGGTGGGGGAGAGGAGTGAGCCCATAGGTAGACCGTATGATTGCTTGAAATATTGATTATTAAAGTGGAAATAGTCGTGCTCCATAACCAGTATGATGAGTTCTTTCAAAATATGGAAGGGAATGTCGAAAGAAAAGGAATTGGACGTTGCATAAACTTCCAACCATGACAAGGTCATATCAACCGGGACTTTCGTAAAAAAGGCTGTGACGTCGTAGCTTAATAGTATTTTGTTGTGAAAATCTATGCCATTCAAGGAGGATACAAAACTATAACTATTTTTGAGGTGAGCTGCAGAAATATTACTAACGAGAGGTGCAAGTTGTTTATTGAGAAATTTAGCCAACTTTTACTAAACGCTTTCAATATTAGAGATAATCGGGCGAAGGGGTACGTCAATTTTGTGGAGTTTCAGTATGCCAAATAATCTTGGTAATTTTGGCAAAAAAAAAAAAACAGTAGTGATTTGCAAACATCTGGATAATTTATGAGCAAGGATTTCAAAGTTTGCTTAAAACTTCTTTGTTTTCTGGTTGGGGGTCCTTCGCGATGGGTGAATAAATATTCCTATCTGACAGAAGTAAGGCAGCCTTGTTCAAAGACACAGTTTTTAAGTTTGATACTCCACGGCGTCGTTAATTTGGGGTTACAAAATTGTCACACACTTAATTAATGACTAAAAGGTTTTATTATAATAAGAGTATAATGGTGGATATTAGCTATAGGTAAGTACTGTTTTATAGTTGTAAAGGTTCAACATATTAATTCTCATAAATGAATACCTCTAAAGAAGATCAATATATGATGTCTAAAATCTTTAATGAGTAATATATGCTTTACCAAACCTGTCAACTTCAATAAAAGAAATCACCTGTTAACTATAGTTTTGTTGAACACCTAAAAAGGGACTAATTGATCTTATCTGAAAGAGCGGCTAACTTTCTTTGTAGTGTTCGTCTGTAATTTCCATTGTGAATATCGGCATATGATTAATCAAATAAATAATTCACCTTATAACAAACTTGTATCCACTCAATAATGAGCTATCCTTAAAAAATCAATTGTCTATACCCTGCTATTGTTCTTCTATTAAACATTGTTAGAGACCATTTTTTAGTATAATACAATTTAATGTTGGTGTACATAATATCTTAATAGATATACTTGAACGCGACGCTAAGTCTCTAGCCGTGATAAATATGCTATATAATATATATATATTGGTTTAAAATTTGAAGTATAAGCTTGACACTACTTGGAGTAACTTTATTTTATTATAGACTAATGGTGAAAATGGATATAATAGGGATATGCTCATAGACTATCTTTATATTACTAACTCGTACATTATTAGCTACAATATATACAACCATATATATACCAATATTATAGAGTGTCTCTCAGCACACATTGAGGGGGCAATGCAGTATTTGTATGGTAAACACAAAACCTTTGTTTGAGGAATTAAAGGATCTTCAGTTTCCTCATTCTATCCTTTCAGTAATTGGCAAAGAATTCTTCTTATATTAATATACATTATATTATTTATTATATATAGTTATATATATATTAATTATATTAAATATAATATATAATATATATTATATATATATATAATATATTAATATATATTAATATATTATTTAATATAAATATATATATAATATACATATATATTTATATTAAATAGTTACAAATATTATATATAAACGAAAATGGGTGTAGATCATTAATATGACTAGAGAAATAATAACCTGTTACAGAAGGATTAGGAAAAAGATAAATCGAAGGAAAAATGTCCTGAAAGTCTAAAACGAGAAAACAATAGACGTGCGCTCGTGTGCTCGCGTACAGATAATAAATTCAAATTAAAATAAGCTAATACTATAAATATTGTAGACTTTCACCTAGTGTTAGGTAGTATCATATTAGTATCTCGATATAAAGTGATTGATCCGGTCCATCTCACCGATAGTATCTTATTCAATGTAAAAATGAATAGTATACCAATTTGGTGTTTAATAGTAAAATATAATAGATATATATTAATAGATTAATAGAAATATGGCAATGTTTATTATTTGAGTTTATACTCGTATGTAATGACTACAATTTTAATTAAATCATTCATTTCTTCAGGACCATGACAGTGTTAAATAAATAAAGTTATCAACGGTAATAGCAAATGCTGTATCAATATATTAAAAAAATATGTGACAAAGTATTATTCAATTTAAATAAACTAAGTAAACCGAGAAGGTTGTAATATAATACAAAGAGTATAATAAATCGTTAACCAAAAGGTTGTCAATATTACAAAGAATTGAAAAAATGAAAAACTTTAACCGAATGGTTGTGATCTAATAATACAATTACAATCAAAAAATATAAAAATATAGGTAATGAACCAATTTGGTTGTCATCAACAATTTATCATGAATATACGCACTGGTCTTTGAAGTTGATACCCTTTGCGGTTCGTGCGTTATATAATTATATAATACTAATAGTATAATATATTACTATTATTTATATAGATTAATAATTATTATATATAATATATATATAATTAATATATATATTATATATATAATTAATATAATATATATATATTATATATAATAAAATGTGTTACCTTATATTTTTACTGTATATATAATATATATAATTTAAATATATTCATCATATAACATATATTTAGTAATACAATTAGATATCTACCATGTCGTTTATAAGCCACTCGCACCGATAACTATAAATGATATAATACTCTAATTTTTTAGGCCAAAAGAATACTTAAAAGTGAAACACAATAGACGTGTAGAATTGCCTCATATAAACCTTTTTTTTATTACTTTACGAAGAGTTTTAAATAAAATTCTGTTTTTTTTTTTCTTTTTCTATTTAGCGTTTGAGCAAGTACAAAAGTTTGCCAAAAGTTGATTTCTATATTTGTCAGCTACATAAATATATGATTGAGGCTAAAATTTTAAGTGGTAAACAAATCAAATTGAGACATAATATTCCTATTGATAAAATCTACAGTCAGTAAATATTTATCGTTTCCTTTTTGAACATACATTTCTCGATAAATTTGGTAGTTAGAATAGTAGTTATTCCGTATACCCTTCTCAACTATTGTAAATATAGGGCTTCGCCCAGTGTTGAAGTGGTATATATATATATAGTTGACTCCAGGACATATATATACAAATAAAAAATAAAAAAAAAATAAAAAAAAAAAAAAATAAAATAAAAATTACCTAAAGAGGTAGGAGTCTCAATAATAGTTAGAACGAAAACCTTGTCCATTAGGGATAAGGTATATTCATAGTATATATATAGCACTTATAACGAGTAAAAGTATATGAAGTATTTATATGTCGTGTGAAATAATTATTTTTACCCAAAAATATATTATATAACTTTTTAAAGATGGAAAGAGGTTTTATTAAATATGAAAATACATTTCTAACATACTATTATATTTTACGTTAGTTAAAATATTATAGTACTATTCGTAATATTATAGGTAAGATAATAAGAATACAATATAAACTATTGGTTATTTTAAATAATTAAAAAACACGTTCTTTATAATGCGTACCTCAGAATGAAGTGAAGTATGGGTTGGGTATAGGTCCCTAAGTAAGGGTATTCTCTAACAGATTGAAGGGCTGGGAGGGGAGAGCAGGGTTGCGTAATATGTTTCTTATCGTCCGTTTACCTAATATGACAAGTACTATCGTAATTCCTTAAATTTCTATCATGTGTATGCCATATTGGAAAGAGATAGTTTTGGTAGGGTGGAAGATGGTTTTGTTAGAGTGAAAGTAGATTATGTTATACTTAGACATAAAAACCTAGAGAAGGACAGAGGGAAAATGCCACTGCGTTGGCAGGAGTGGAGATATCTGGAAGGTGGGATTCAGTGAAAATCGGCTTACCGACTGTGTGATATAAGTCTACGTCACAAACAGTGCATTTTTTTTTAATAAATAAGGGGTCAGCAACATGCAGTTGCTCAGTTTCAATGGACGGGAAGATAACAGAATCTGCCGATCAAACAGAAATATATAAATATATAAATAGAACAAAATAGATAAATAAAAAAAAACAATAACAAACATAAATACAGTAGAGAATAATTCGTAAAATTCGCCTAGGCCGTCACCATGATAAACACATACGAAAAAAACAACATCATTTTGTGAAAGCGGACTCCGTACCTAGTGAATGTTAATATCAAGTTGAGGAAAAAGAAGGACGCCGCTCACAATCGGTTGTATATTTGGTTTTCGTAGTAAGATTATATGCATGTCACAGTTTGATAAGTACGCGTGATGCTCTCGCAGTCCACATCAATTGGTGAAATATTTTGGGTACTTTTTATAATCCCACGCAATTTATTCTCAGATGGATAACCTCTCATATGAAAATATTTAGAAATGACTCTCTGTGATAATAATGCTCTTTGTGTGCTTGATTATTATGGTAAAGCAAGTATAGCCTTCCTTAGTATAACTCAGTAGCACTGAAAAACTTTTTATTGAAAAAATGTATATACTCTGATACAATTCGTGTTCATATCAGAGGGTAAATGTTATTCGGATTAGCAAAAAACTCAATAACTATAAACCAGCTAGGACTCAACAGTTGTATAAGAATAAATTTAATAACGATGCTGTATCTCTAATAATAGCAAAGTCTCTTTACTTTCCTCTGGTAAACATAACCTGTGATGATTACCGCTAGCGTTACTGTGAAATAACGCATAAAGTAAAATTTACTCATTAAGAGGTTGCCAAATATACGTATCTTTTGGATAATATTGATATAGGGTTAGATTTATTATAAAAGGCACTCTAGATCAACTTCTATTTTATTTTATGCTATTAGCTATGTACTATATATAGGAATTCGCTATTCATAGATTTCACTCAATAATCATCGTATATTATTGCTAAATACTTACGGGAACTCTATATTTTATTTTTAATTTTTTTTTCCCCCAGGGGCAGGGAATTTTGGGGGACACTATCTCTCATCATCACTCATTTTGACATATAGCAATTATGTGAGATAAAGATAGTGATATAAATATTGAATTATATTCAACAGGCTCAGCCTTAAAAATATTTTATATATTATAATAGAATAATATTTATATAATATGAATTGTAAAATAATAATTATGTATATAAAACTTTAAAGTGTCGCCTATTCACTATATTTATGAAAAATCATTACTTTGCTATGTTACACTTGGCTTTGCAGCAGACCTTCTGATTTAGTAATTATATGTTTATATCAATCCTATTATTCCTATAGTGTAAGCTTTGTTATTTGCTAACTCCTTATTCATTTTATTAATTATCTATATTAAAATATGAATACTTATCTTTGACTCATCTGAAGTAAATTTATTACCTCACTATATATTTAGACATCTATATTTAGTAAGTTAAATGGTATCTCTCTATCTACCAACTACGTATTGTAATGTTACTATATCATATTTATCTCATAAAGTACAATATACAATTATGTGATTTATTACGAATATATATAAATAATAGTTTTTCATTTCAAACTATAATTTTCAATATAGACAATTATTTATTATTATTTATAACTTTAAAAAAAAATATATTTTGCTGTTCATATTACAAATAGTAAATAATACTATAATTGCTTTACCCTCTTGAAATACTTTAATAACTTAAGCCACATAAATATGTATTAGGATATGTATATACATGTGGAATGGTAGTATATAGTAATAACTTAGTGTATCGGGCTTTTTTTGTAAATCTGAAGATGAATTTAGAACTAGGGCGTCACTGATAGAATAGCTCAATATGCAAAATCCCTATAAAACTAGAGAACAGTAAAGATAAGAAAAAATATAATATTAGGCTATACTATATATATATATATATATAATATTAGTATTAATAATATATTATAAATTTAAATGTCACTTTATGACATATATATAATCTCATGAATATTAAGAATTACATTGTATTATAGTTGTTAATAATAAGAGAAACCATGATAACTCAATTAATAATACTAGAGATCTATATATCATTGTCAATCCTTGCGCAGTTATAACATAATAAATAACAATGGATTCTTATAGACATATTAAACTATATATAATTAATCAGTTTATCTTCTACTCAGATATGAGAGTATAGTATATATAAAATCCAGTATGTTGAAGATGTTAAATACTTTTATATTATTGTACACATAATAAAAATATTAATAAATACTAAAAAAATAAAAATTATAAAAATATAACTTTATTACTCCTTTTCTTTACTCTCCCATATGGACTGGAAAACTAGACTTGTGTTATCTGATCGAGTGATTTAGTAATAAAAGACTCAAACATGAAATGATAATATATCACACATATACAGGAGCGAATAGATTGATAATCTATTTCGTCTACCTATTTCCTATATATCAGTAATGATAAATAAAAAATAGTTAAATAATTAAATCACTATATAATCGTTAAATTCATACTCCTCCTCGGATAAATATTAATGAATATAATAAATAAATAATAAAATATATAATTATAATAGATTAAAGTAAATAATAAATTAAATAAAATAAATATAATTTAATAATATAAATATATAATAATAATAATATATAATAATATTAATAATATTATAAATATATAAGTATATGATTTTCAGTTTATTAAGTGATAGATTAATTATTTATTTCTTATGAAAAAATTATAAAAAATATAATAAATAATTAAAAGTATAAATAATATATAATTTTATTATTAATTTTAGTGACACAAAAATACAATAATATGGCTCAAAAATATAATCCCCATAATATATAAGCCTGCTACTAAGTACTATCTGGTTAGCTAATTTTCTTTTTATATTAAGCAACCAAACAAAGGAGCCGTAAAATACTATATCTAAATTAAATAAAAATGAGTAAAAATAATATTAATATCAATTAATATCAATCTTATTTTAATAAGATAAAAATAAATAAAAAAAATATAAATCACATTATTGTTCATGACTTACAGTGTTATGCGTGAAACTTATTATTCAACTTAAATAATACCTACAGATATATATTAAAAGAAATACTTTGTAGTTTCTCATAGTGCTAAATGGAGTGCCTTAAAAAATTTATTGCTTTTGGCACCATATTCTTATACTATCACAAAAATATATAATACTTAGAAACTTTAATAACAAATTCATAGTAATGTATTTATTACTGGCCACTCCATTACTTTATATAGTGATATATATATAAACCGTGAGCCTACTCAAAAGTTATGTATTTAATGATGAGCCCGTGCTATAATATTTAACCTATAACTATCCTTTTCATTTATAGAGTAAGTCATTACCGATCCTGCCCATTACGTTAAGCCTAATAAATTAATGTCTAATATTATTTTATTTTAATTATATATTATTATTATATTTTATAATATTAATTTAATATATTAATTTATTAATTATATTATTATTTATATAATTTTATTATATAATTATTTAATAATTATTATTGATGTACATATAATTGGTTCAATGCTAGATTCCATTATAAATATTTATGTTATTTATTATGTACTATTATTTTATTTATGTAATTTTTACAATTTGTCTTCACAATGTTACAATCTCTGATATATAGGTGTTTTGAATGATGTGTAAAGACTTGTATCGTATTATTAATTTTATAACTAATTATTAGTATTATGTTAATAATTATATATATCTATTATATATTTTTTGAGGGATTGAAATCAACCTTTAACACTTGATATCTTAATTTGAAGTTTAATACCTGACCTATAATGCCACATACTTAATAATTATTATATTATTATTATATTATATTATTATTACCTATATTCTCTACTCCATAAACTTTTAAACAACTTATATTAATCTCCATCCATATTCGCTAATATTATGTCCGCCGGCAGTCTCTGCCAAACACTTCTTGATGTCCTAAATAATTAATTTTCTATTTCATAATTCTGATTATTATTATTATAAATACACTTCATTATTTATTATTATTATTTATATTATATATTTTATTTATAACGATTAATTTAATTATTTTTAACATTATGATTATACTCTATATTATTATTATTATATTATTAATTAATATATTATAATATTATTTAATTAATTAATTATAATCTTTGTTAAAAATTAATTGGTCTATTTAATTTATTATTGTTTGTTTTACCTTAATCATAAATAAATAAATTTTGTTAATTTTTGTGTAGTAGTCTTATATTATTGTTATTATTAGTTATATTTCTATATTAGTTTATGATTAATGTAAATATACATTTTCAGTCTGTCACTCCTAGTGTAGATTCCTCTCTCAAAACATTTGTGTGAAATTGAAGTTTGTCGTTATTTAATTAATTGCACCAGATTAATATTCTGATGTGTCTATGTGCATTGTAGTGTGCACCTATATTTTCTAGGGAAATCCTCTCAGTTAGTTGCTTGGTACTCATAATAAATCCTCTAAGCATTACTCACTGCTCCCTATTTTATAGCATTAGTCTTTATTTATACGTCATTAGGTGTAATAGAAAAAGATTTATATGACGAATATACATTTCTATTTATTCATAAACTACGATCTCACATTGGGATATATAATTATTCTATATATTCTAATATATATTTCTTAATAAAATATTATGTAAATTAATTAATAAATATTGAACTTGCAAAATTTTATCATTGTATAACTAAAATTGCTCATTCCTTCCAGTATAATATGTGATTTAATTAAACAGAGTAATGAATTGTTATCTCACATCTTATGATAAAAATCTGCTATATAAAGTTAAAAGATGTGATCATCTCTTTAATCATATATGTCCTAGTACCCTACAAAAATATATGCACTGAGAAGAAAATGCCGACCGGAAATCTCTGTAATTAACCAAAACCTTATAATAAGAAATTTATCCATATTATCTCATTATACAATATTCACGTATATTAGTCTGTTTTTGTTATGCTTTCTTTTGTATGTATATAAAATACCAATAATATTAAACAGGTTTCCATATTTTATTTTTACACAATGGAAATTTTAATAATAGCGCCAGCACAGTAAATTAATTAGTATATCTCTTACTGTGCATGTACCACCAATGTGTCCTTAGTCCTTGCCGTGTGTTCAATATCCCTTCGTCATAAATTTTCTGTCTCTCAGAGTCTGCTTAATCTCTGAGATTTATATTTTCATGTATCCTCATAGTATTTCTAGTGAACCACCAAATCTTATTATCTATATCTTTGCGCCTTTGACACCTCAATGTTCCTTCAGCGCTATCCGATAAAATCTCTCCCGTGCTCGTCTAAGGCTTAACCTTATATCAGAGCCTATATTTGTATATCTATTCTATCTTATTTATAAGTTAACAAATTCTATGCAACAGGATATCCATATCTGAATATCTCTTTAATATGTTTATGATTTAGGTTATTACTATACTTCGTTATATAGTTTTCCACCTTAATAGTTACTTAAATCTATAATGATTTTGAATATTGTTATTGAATTAATTTATATATTTTTATATATTATCAATATATCAATTCTATCTGTGAATAAATAAACTCAGGCTTAAATTATTCGAAAGAAAATGTGGTAGTCATTCATATAATATATATTGTAGCCTCAGATGTCGGTATTGAATGTATCGCATCCACTTTTTCTACTGCCGTATTTTATAGTATAGTTGAATATACTTAAAATACTATAGATGTGGGTAGCAGCTATTTAGCCCTATAAACTGAGTTCAACGGTATAATAACTAGTTATATATATATATATATATATAATTATATAAATATATATTAATAATTATATAATATATTTATATATAGTATATATATATATAGATATACTACTATATTAATATTATATATATTATATATATATATTATATATATATATTATATATATTAATAGATATAATAATATAATTACATACTAATTGTATTAAACTTTGAGTTTATAATTGTTATTATATAGTATATAGCAGCATTAAATAAATATAATATAATAACTAATTTAAGTAAAATATAATATTAAATATGTATATATTATAATTATTAAAATTTATAATTGTTAAATTGTTAATATTATTGATAGTATTTAAGTTGTTTTCTATGATCTTCTATTCCTCTTTCTCTTCTCCTCCCTTTGCACTATTAGCCAATCATTAAAATATCAAAGAGCATATTCTCATTCATATGCAAAATCTATACTACAGTATTGCTCTCACCATAAAGTTATATCTCTATCATGTGTCAAGGTATATAGGTGTAACCTTTATGGCCTGAGTAATAGCATTCCACTAGCCAATGCTGAACAAACTCTTCACCAATCGCTATCGCAAATCAGCTAATTCTTAGCCTTAATATAACTTTTTTATTACTCTCAGTTGAGTCGCTGCAGACGTACAATAAGATGTAGCCATTACAGTTATAAATTTAAAATTCGATCTAATTAATATCTATTTAACTACTTAATATAAATTTAAGTTAATTTATATTTAATATAATTATATATTATATATATATATATATATATAATATATTAAATAAAATATAAATATATATATATTATATAATATTATATATATATTATAATAATATATTATTAATATATATATAATATATAATATATATTATTATATTATTAAATATAATATATATATAATAAATATAATTATATATTATTATATTTTAATATAATTATATTATATATATATATATATATATAAATATATATATATAGGGTTTATTTTATTTTGAAGTTGAGATATAGAGTAACGTATTATTAATAAATTTTAGGTAGCATTTCTATTTGTCATTCACACAATATATTTTTTTTTAGTTTATTTGGTAGGCGCTAAATGCTGAACGGAATTGGCGTACTTTAAATTTAGGTTGGAATGATTTAGTCAATTCCTCTTACTGCTAAACTCTCACTCGAAACTTTATGCAAATATTATATTATAAGCTATATATATATACTTATCGTCCAATTCTGCTCAAAGTTTTATATAGTATATATATACTCTCGAGAATTTCGTAGTAATTGTCGGAGATATTGACTGGACTATTAAAATATTTGTCGGTATTACCCACCTTACTTGGTTATAACTCCATATTGTTTGCAAATTTACTTTAGTTTCATTCCAATAAATGAATATAATCTAATTTATTATATATATTATTTAATTTTAATTTATAATTATTTTATCTTATTATTATTCAATTATTATTATATTTAATTTATTTATATTATTTATATTATTATTTTATATAATATTTAATTATTTATATTATGATTATTTTTAATTTTATTATTATTAATAATATTATATATTTATTATTATTATTATATATATTATTTAATTATTATATATTATTTATATATTATTTATATATTATTATATATATTATTATTAATATATTATATTATTATATTAATTTTTTTTTATTAGATTTTATATAATTGATTATTAATTAATTTTATTTACTAAATATTAATGAACAATATGTATTTTTTTAATTAATTTAATTATTTATTTTTAAAGAATATTATAAATTTATTTTTAATTATTTTTTGATTTTTTATTATATATATATATATATTATTATTTAATTATTCAATTATATATTTAATATTATTAATTATTATATTATATTAATTTATATATTTATATTAATTATTATTATTATTATTTAAAAAATAAAATATAATTATAATTTTCGTTTTTCCTATTATTCATTATTTTTATTTTTTCTTTTTATTAATAATTTTATTATAATTATTAATTTTATAATATATACTTATATAATATTAAAATTATATTATATATTTTAATTATTATTAATTTTTGATTATTGTTATTATTTAATTAATATATATTTATATAATTATTTATAATATAATGATTATTAATATATTATTTATTATTTAATTATTATATTAATTATATTTTAATTATTATATATTATATTATTATATATTATTTATTATATTATATATTTAATTATTAATTTTACTATTATTAATTATTTTAATATTCGAATTATTTTATTTATTTAATTATTTATTACTACATATATATTAATATAAATAAATGTAACTATATAATATATATATTATTCTATCTGCACAAATATATTATTATCTTATTACCTGAATTTTTATAATGTAGGAAATAATACACTCTAATCAACTTTAATGGTTTCTCTTCCGAGATGAATAATAAACCACAAATTATTCTGAAATAACTTATTTGTTAGCTCGAAAACATTTATTGAGTAATGCACGCCAAAATACAAAGTCATACAAATTGTAAATGTATTCATATTTTTTTTAATCTAATCATTATATTATACCGTATAGTAGTATGTTTGAACAATGATAACGAAAATTCTCCGCATCAATGTATACTGTTAATAGATAAATCTTGCAATTTAAAGTTAGTTAGGTTGAAATTTACATATTTTATCATTTAAATTAAATAATTGACAAGTTATAGTTGTATATTTAATATTTTCTTTAAACATATAAATTTAAAAAATAAATTTTGCAAAATTAGCTGATAAAAACATTAAATGTATTTTTGAAATTATTAATACAAGTGTACTTAATAACTCCCGGCTAATGACATTAAATTTATGTCATTTTCTCACATATGTGTAATTAGGCTATTGGCTTCAGCTATTGTAAATCATCTAACACAAAATTATTAATATTAACAAAAATATGTATTTATACTTAATAATGATTGCTGTATACACACAATAAGTATATATATATTATATATTTTAATTAATTATAAATATTCTTTTAAATTATATTAAATATTATATATATATATTATATCATATATTTATATACTTATATATATATATATATATATATATATATAATATAATATTATTATTATATATATTATATATAATATATATGGATATAATATATATATAATATATATTAATATTATATATATATAATACAATATATATATATAATATCCTATATATCCTATTTCCGAAAAGGAAAGGCCGCTACGGTTCTTCTTAATCATAATCGCTATACCTAGATTTATGATTCTCAATTGTGAATTCTATCTTAAAATCTTTGAAATAACCGTCTCTCAACTCGCTCAATATTTATTATGACATTCTTAGATAATCTCATTTCTTACTTCTTTCTAGATCGCCAGTTATGGCTTTCGGTGACGTTCAAAGTATATTTAACTGGCTAGCTAATATATATCTTTTACCTATTTTATACCGATTTATAGGTGAGTTATTACTACGCTCTTAGGAATTTATCAGGGAGACTTGAGCGTTATATAAGTGTTAATCTCTTTGACATAATACCAAATGCATTTAATCCGGGTATTGATCACGGCCGTCACTGCTCTTATCTAAATGATCTCCTACTCCTTAGGGTTCCTCCTATCTCTTTGTCATTACTATGTCTAGCTTTCTTTTATTCGCTCATAATATTTTCTTTCTATGTCTCAATATAGTGGATGTTAGTTCTCTCCAGTAATCAGGTTATCTAGAAGTCTTATCTTTCCATACTGTATATTCCTACTATTCATAATGACTTCTCAACCTCCTCATAGGCTATATCATTCTATCCATGACCATATATACTGACCTCATAATGATAAACTATTAGTCTGCCCTTCATTCTTCAACTTCAGTTCATAAAATTTACGCTCCCTTTCTTATTTATGTTAACTTCTAGGTGTAATATAGATTGTATTCATACTTATCATACGTTACTTAATATTAACTTTTACGATTCTATCTATATACTAGTATATTATAATGTAGTATATTATATATATACACGGTAATTTCCGTATTTATATATTCCAAGAGCAATAGACAAAGAACAAAACATTTGCAATACCAAACTCTTTAAATAATAAAACTCGATTGAGAATAGTTCCTCTTATTAAAGAACTCAATAAACTGAGTCACACACAAGAAGTACATTTGGAAATCTTCAAATCCTTTTAAGTGTAACACCAATATGTTTTAATTTATGGATTGTTTTATTTGAATTAATTATTCAGCATTGACTGTTGCGAAGTGAAATATAAATTGTTTGCTTTAGGAATTTTGTTTTCTTAACGGGGGTGGGGGATCATATTTAGATTACTTTATTCGATCTTTTTTTTCAGCCCATAAAAGTCTATTTTGGGACATTAATTTTTTTCTTTTTTTCAATTTGAAAAAATTTCTCCAAAGAGCAAATAGTTGATGATATGAGAGTGGCTTTCAGGCAACAGATTTATGATCCTTCTCGCATTTCTTTTTTATTCAGAGAATTAAGGCTATTTCCATTGTCTCAAAAGCACAATTTCACCATCATGTTACCTATCGCCTTTTTACACAAAATTGATTTATATGCAAACTTCAAATGATTTATATATTAGTATATTTGTTAATTGGAATATATATTATAGTATATTATAGGGTAAATGATTGATGTTTTCTTCTCTGTACATAAAGTGGTTTATCAATACTAGTACGATAGTATTCCTGTTACATATTCATTGGCTAGTACTAAGGTTTATCCTCCACTCGTCAAGAAGTTAGACACACATCTAGATTCTGTTTTAAAGTTCCGATATAGCTTCCGCTTATGGAAAAGTGGACACGCGGCCCCTGTTAACCTCCACACTAGCACAGGAAGCAGGTTATATTTTGGTGAACCTGCTGCTGGACTTGAGCAAAATGTTTTACATTTTGAGGTCGCGCATTATTACCATTCCATGTACTCGAGATATATGAGTCGCATCTCACCACCCACACATAGATCTTCGCAGAACTTGTATTCGCATACATGCCTGCTCTATCTCTAAGACCGAGTACCTACTGGAACCGTGAAGCTATACCTGTTAAAGCCTCATGTAGAACCACTGTACCACCGACAAGATACACTTCTCGTTACAATTTGCTCTTTGGAAGTAAGTGTGTGCAGCACTAGATCCAGATTCGCGTACTAAACTCTTCTAGCGTGTAGGCATAGGGACATAGAACCCAACTATCAGAGAAGATAGGTAGGCCCTCGCATCGTAGGGTGGATACGGTGGCGCGTGAGTGATCAGGTATGGATGTTCTATGCGTGACTGAAGAGACTCCTCAGAGCTCAGCTCTCGCGCTATCTCTGTTAACGATAAGACATTGATACATCACTAGTTTCTCAGCTCTATGGCTCGCAAGCGTAGTCAGTATTCTTCCATGCCAACTCGAATAATGCCAACAGCTACATGGGACAAGCTAGTCGGGCATAAAGTGCACTCGTTGATCATAACTCAGATCGTCATCTATACACCGCTAGGGTGCTCGCACGTACCGATCCGAGTGTGTAATATCAGGAATGAGATCAAACTACAGATACCCATCCATCCGCAGCCGGATCAGTGGCCTCAAGGGTACCGGCACTTGGTCGATCGTTTCTCGCGTATTGTAGACGTACTAATATGTTATGTGCGCACCACATACTGCCCTTGACATATCAGAGCGCGTGAAGATACACCTTGTCTACTGTGAGGATACCTAGGTATTAAGCGCGCAATGACACATGATCGCGGCTCAACGGTCCTATACAGGCCCTACGTAGTCGCACAGGATTAGCGAATTTATGGTCATTCGCTTAGGAGGATACCTGCAAAAGAAGTGCAGGATGAATCCCCATCCTATTAAGATGCACTCGAGATATTGGATAATGCGTGTTTGCTGATGCACGACTCATAACGTGCACGCGCCAAGCACAAAACTCGGCTCACGACATCTTACAGATATTAACTATCGATGACTACGCAGTAGAGCGCTACTTGCGAATCACATCCTAAGTGATCTGCTATCAGTAGCTTGAACTCACTATAGACAAAGTTGCAGATCGTGATCCGCTCTTTTTTTGCGGATGCAGCCATTGATGTCAAGTTTTCGCTTTCACTTTCTTGCTCCAGCGTTAAATATGTCGTGAGAATGCACGCAAGCTTTAGAACTTAAATCTCAGTGCACATCGCGGATGGGCCCGAGAATAGCCGCATGGAGTTGTGACCTCTCTCTCTCGCGCCGAGAACACATCCACCGTGTGAGAATATTCTCGTCTCAGTGTGCTGAACCGAATTACTTTTAAAGCGATTGCCACAAAGGTGCGTGTTATTACTGGGACTGAATGTCGGGACTGTGTAGTTTACGACCTCTGAGGTATCCGCGCACATCCCTCGCTTAAGAGTATACTCGACGACCGACGGAGAGGTTCGCCACTAATATGCCAATTAGCTGCATAGGTGCCGTCCTATTTGTATGAGTAATAGTTGTAGTGACAGTAGTAATAGTTCAATCATTGTTATTACTTTGATTATCAGGGTTAGCCTAGTTTGTGACTCGGAAGTTGTCCATCAATGATTGATGAAGCGGCTGTGCGTGTCAGCGAGTGAATGAGTGTGATGATTCGCAATGTTGAGCATCCTCAGAACCAGTTGTCTTGCCTATATGCCCTGTAATACATCTCAAGCGTGATCTTTTATTTCTTTCGTAATGCATGGCTTAATAAATCTATCGCAGAGGGATTGGAGCCCGAAAGAGTATGCGTGTAGGTAACGTAGTACCCTACCATTATTAGGAACGTGGTATTAGGGTCAGAAGTTGACGAGAGAGAACGGTGGATGAGATTGCTGAGATTAGAGGCGGCAAGACATTTATTAAGTGAAGTCGGAACTCACAGTTTAACCTCATAGTGAGATGTTCGTGTGAGAGCGATATGGTATGAGTTATTCGCTGAGAGCTCAGATTCTGGGACCAGAGCAATGGCAACACGTTCGCCGCTCTGCAGCTACGGGACCCTCGATCGGAAGACCTGGCTGGCTGAGCAACGGAGGACCAGAACGCGTTGCGTCTTAGAGAGAGATATGGTAGTCATAGTAGGTATACGCTCCTTGATCCATGCGAAAATACTTTAACCATTAGTTCACGCAACATCGCGCACTCTAATGCAGAAAATGAGGGAGAGAAAGATGACAGACTTAGAAAAACTCTATATGTGTTAGTTAGAGTTCTCTCTGAGGTTCATCCATGCTACGAACGTAGGGCGTGGTAGGTATCTTAACTGGAGTTATTATAGGGAGAACTGGCTAACTCACTAGGCAGACACTTCCACTTGTGCCGTCGTCGATATATGGTGTTGTGGTAGGCTTTGAATGAATCAAAAGTATGTTATGACGATATGTGAAGCGTGTGTAAGAATAAATGGTGTTTCAACTGTGATGGTTCTAGATTAATGAGCGGGTAGTGAGAAGGGTTGTAGTGCTCAACTTGTATGTCTCCTTCGCAGAGCTTCTCTTAAACTGCCTTGTATATGCTCGGGAAAAGGTATATCCTAATAGAAGGTCTCGTAGGGTGTGAGGCCATTGGCAAGCGAATATCACACCGCGTCTGTTTGTGATTCAGCATTGTTGGCAGAAGTTTGGAGAGTGGGGGTAGGAAGAGCGCGATGCCATCGTACTTATTCTCCATTTATGTTTCTCGAGAATTAAAGAGTGTGTGGTCTCTCTGGTCCGAAGACTCTGAGATGTGCTTAAAACTCGATCATTTATCGACCACGTTTTGTAGTACCCCTGAATGTTGATGCACTGGGTATAGTTTAAGCGAGGTGACGTGTGATTTGAAAACGCTCGAAGATTAGACAAGTATAGATTAAGATGATTAATAATGTTTATGGTATTTTGTGATGCTAGAGGACAATCTCAAGGTATATCCTGGGACAATTCTATCAAGATGGGGAAGTTTATGTGTTAGATGATGGAGCAGAAACGGATCTCGATTTAGTGTCTTATGAGCGGTTTACATTGGTGTTCTTTGTGGTATGTATGTATGGTATAATAATATATATATATATATATATCATAGGGTATATATATACTATATAATATATATATATATATATAAGTATATTAATTATATTATATATTATATTATATTATGATAGTATATTATAACCTGATATATAGTATTTAGTAGTAAGGGGTGGGAAACTGGCAGCAAGAATGCAGTTGCCAGATTATGTTGCATGCAATGTTACAATTGTTGCAAGCAACATTTTGCAACATTGTGCAACATTTTGACGTTCGTCTAGGTTAGGTATATATATAAAGGTCGGTCGAGACCGAATTTAAGGTTCTTTAGAAGACCCGACTTCCTAGGTTTTGAACCTGAACTCAGGATTTTTAAACCCCAAAAGGAAATGAACCACCCTCAATAAAAGGGCTTTTGTCCTAGGAAGGTTTTTAAGGTCGATAGCACATTTTTGATGATGTCGATCGATTTATCGTGATTCGTTACCCTAAATCGATCTTTAATCGTCTTTCTACGTGCTCTAGTTGGCATTTACATTAAAAAATATATTCGAAAGAAAATAATAATTACAATAATTAACATTTCGATTTAATCGCTGATAGTGATGACCGCTCCGTGGGTATCCTACAGGCTATTTTCTCAAAATAGTATTAATTGTTTGCTTTAACTTGGAATATAATCTTATATAGGATAAGCTCGAATCCGTGTAAATTTCAAGTCTTGTAGTGATTGGTATATAGAGGGGGGTCCGCCCCCGACGAGCGAAGGTGAAATATAAACGCTTACGCCCTTTTAGTGTGTGTTGTTGGGTGAGATATAAGATTAGGGTTAACGATTTCCAATCGAGCAGGGAGTCACATGCGAGTTTGGTGACCGTAAGGTCACCCCAAGGGGGTGCTGCCCACATTTGCGCCAAGGTCAAATTCGTCCTGAAACCAAGTTAGGCTTAACGTATCGGATTGAAATTTGGATGTGAGCTATATGATGACGCAATTCTCGTTTCGCGCGAGACCGTAAGGATTACGTTTCTCTGGACGTCCCCCCTCCATATGCGGGCCGCTTGCCCCCCCTCTAAAAATTAAACTTGATCTTTAGAAGCCTTGAAATACTCAGAGAAAGTGGCTATTCGGGAGGTCGGAGACGGAGACGGAGTTGGAGTCGAATTCGGCAACTTTGACAGATCGAGTTGGATTTCTTCAGTTTATATAAACCCACGGAGGGGGGGTCCCCTGTTGAAAAAAGAAGAAAGCAATGCCATGGAATGCAAAACAAGGAAAGAAGAAGAACAGAAGAAGAAAGAAGAAGGAGGACAGTCGAGAAGGAAGGGAAGGGCAAGAAAGAATTGAGGGTAATGAGGGAGTTTGAGGAAGGATTCAGAGTCGGTACCGCCACCGGTGATGGAGCCGGTTGGCGTGCCCGAGTAATAAAACAGTTCGATATACAGATACAATGTTGGTGTCTTTATAGTGGTTATTGAGGTCGTAGAACTTTCTGACAAAAATATTGGTTGTCTAGAACATCAAGAAAAAAATAAAAAAATAAGATAAATAACAAATAAATAAAATTTCTTATACTTTTTATGTGTTATAAGTTTACTAAATTTACGTGTTTACATTACCCATTTAAAAGCAGTATAATCACTAAATCAAACCACTATCCAACCAGCATCCAACCTCTCTCCTGACCATCTATGATCTATTGATCTATGATTAAGGTCACATTTCGTGTATCATTTTTGGATAAAACTAACATAAAAAAACAAATCTTTATACACTGATTCAGCGGGAATATATAACCATACTGACGTAACAAATTATTCACATTAATAAAGCTACTTAGCATCATCTGAAAAACTATTGAATATAACCACAGCTTAACAAGATCTGTAAAGAATGATAACGCAGTGCAATCGAATCGCTTAGACGCTAGTAAGGTATGTGACAACGTCTTGTAAGAGCAGAGATTGAGAGCAAGTGAGAGCTGACAAAAGAGAGGCTCGAGACCGCGCTCGCAAAGAATCGCAACCTATTCCACTTCATTTCCTGTAGCGTGTGGAAATCTCGCTCAAACGTGGAATCATATTGTGTTCTTTTAGACGAGCTGTGACATAGCGATCTTACATGAGGGTATGTTGTTTAGTAACAATTTACAAACAAAATTTAACCACACCGTTCGAATGACATAAATATCCACATTGTGATACAGAACTCACATTATATAGGTAGTGAGGAACTCTCGGTCCTCTGGACTCAGTAGAAGCTAAAGTGATTTTCATCCATATATAAAGTATCAAAAAGTGTTAGATTCCTATGAGCATAGGAACTCAGATAATGCATTTAGAATGTAGCGCATGCTACGGTGTTGATAACAATGCATATATTAAAAGTAACGAGATTGAGGCATGGATTCAAAGATATTATACAAGTATGTGACAGATTTATGATGTGCAAATGAAACGAAAGAGGGTAGATAATGTAGCAGATAATATACATTGTAACATACGCTCGATATAGAGATTGAGATCTCTCGTGCTGTTCAGTCATCGTATATTTGGGGCTGAAGATGCAATGATCTCTCGGTATTACGTTAAGCGGATGTATAGTGGAGATGTGTTGAACGACGGCTGTCAGAAGATGTAACGAAATGAAGTGACAATAACACGATGACGCAGACTTGAGTCGGTGCCGCACACACACAACGACGAAACTGAACTACGACGAGAACGACGCACACAACATCGCTACAGAGATCTACACATCAGGACAACGAGGCAGCGAGCAACACTCAAAAGTACACACATGACAACCAAACTCACCAAAACTAACGCGCACGAAATGTGAAAATCTCGCAAGACAGTGATGAGAAGATGTTTTAGATTATAAAGATTGGAGAGATGTGACAAAAAATTGTAATAATAGTGAACACAACTCTCTAGAATGCAGAGAGAAGAAAAAATGATAATAAACCCTTGCTCAATACAAAATTAGATACGGTTTAGTGTATAAATCAACTATTAAGATGTAGATCAAAGATCAGACTCAAGAAATAAACTCGAGTAGAATAGCTACACTATTACAGAGAGTAGAGAATATATAACATGTCTGTGACGAGCAATCATACCACATAATAAAAATAATAATATAAATAACTATAACAAGAGAAGTACGGTGTAAGTGAGTGAGGCGACGATATATACTGTATTATACGTACAAGAGATATTGATAATAACAATATGTAATATCCTTTAAAGAGACTTAATATATAAACTAAATTCACTACAGAAGTTGATACATATTGTTAGAGATTATAACAGCAACAACTTACTAATAACCAACTAGCTAATATATTCGGAGTATAGAGTGCAAGAGTTTTGGAGAGGGAGGAAAAAGAAAGACAATAGGAATATAAAAGGTCAACGTTGATAAAAGTAAAATGAGATTTGAAACTATAATATTGTTATAGCTATTTTCAAACATTTAGTGGAAAAAAAATCTAGGTAGTTTATTCCTTTGCAAGTCACTTGACAATGCTATAATTGGCGGATATATTGTACCATTGTTAGTGAAAGCAGATTATTCAGTTAACCTAACTAAAATAGTAGTTCTTAATAATCATTACTTTCTCTATAAATCTGAAAAGAATTCAAAACATATATACACACACATACACCTACACCTATATAACAACATAATAACATAACATACAACATATAAGGTATATAAATATATGCTAACGTAATTATAAAATGATTTTCATTTTAATAAAGCTAACATTGCATCACCTGATAACTAAATAAATATCTCGCATTTGGCGGATGTTAAAATTGACACATCCATCACACAACTCGCCGACAAATCCCCTGAGAGCGTTAGAAGCAGCGAAAATAAAGACTGACATTAGCACATCTCTCTCCACACCTTGACAACGGGCGCATCACATGATAAACTAAACATGACTATTACCAAAAATAACTATCCGTTATCCAATTTACTACAATTTTTTCTCATAAGCATAATGGTGATCTTAACATCTATAATTCTAAAATTGTATAATTTTATTACTATAATTACATAGTTAACATTAATTTAAACTCAAAAGATAATTATTTCTATAATTGATCACTTATCTCTATCAAAGTGTCTCTACTTGTGAGTTTTGAGTAGATATACATATATATACATATCATTTTGACATTATATGATATCGTCATAACGCAGTCCATCTTTTGAGAAATTTCTCAACTGATCATAGTTACATCTTAAAAAGTCAGAGGATTGCAAAGGCAATAGCTTGTTTAATGGCAGCGCTATAGACCTCTGCCTCTTATGGGATACATTGTGTGCTCTAAACACTTCACATGTCAGATAGGGGCAGCGCGTGGCATGCAATGTATATAAATAATAACTAATTCAGGGAACTCATCATATTCTCCTACTAAGATGCTCCGAACTGCTCGATATATACTCCCAACTAATGTGTTCATAGTATCTACTCGTGTAACATAATGTACCTAACTTGAACGATTAAAAAACAGTTATGACGAATTAACCCCACACTCTCAAACAGTATTAACAGCTCCACCTCTATAATACTCGTAGAGAGAGAAGAAGAAACCACACATGAAGAGCGTAAATGCCGACTCTTCGCATCTCAATCGTGTGTGTCTGCTGATATCTCTCCTCGCAGGTTGGTGTGTTGTGACAGCCACTGAAGAGAGTGGATTGGGTGAGTTCCTTAGTTTTCTTCTTTATAAGTGTAAGCGTACTGAGGGGCTCCTCAGAGACTCGCGATGGTGGCTGAAGGGCGGTTTCTATACATCTTCTTTACTGTCTGGCTAAGCGGGGTAAAGCCGCTTACACCCGGCTATTTTTCTCTAGTTTCGTTGCGGTGAAGTCGCACACATCTCTCGTCATATGGCACTTTCACGTACTCTCCTTTCAAGTGGGATCGGCTACCCCTCCCTAACTAACATACGTAATATTTTCAAACTTACTCTTGAAACTTATATAAAAATAAAAAAATGATACTTGCCAAAAAAAATAGTTAGAAAATAAATTGTTCATAAAACAACAAATACAAATAATACAAGTCTAAATAGAGACATGACATAAAGCTAGAGCCATATATTTGCCAGAAGCTTAAACAAGTTAAGAGAAGGCAAACATAACAAATATATTAAAGGATCTGTATCAGATATATTAACACTAGTTTAACATGAATAATAAAAATAAAAATAAAATAATATTAATAAATAATAAAATTAAACACAATATATTAATATTATATGTAAATAATAATAAAACTCTTATATTAATAAAATATAATAGTAAACAGTATTATTAGAATGAATAAAAATTTAGGTAAAAAAATAAATATATTATATATAGTTAACGTTTATATGTAAAAATAGAAAATGTAGAATTTTAGAATAATTATAAATGTTTAGTCTTACAACATTTAGAATAAAACTAAGTGTATTTATCTTTATAGCAAGATGCTCAATGCTATATATTGAGCTCAGAATTATTTAGTTGAGTGTGCCAGCACTGGTATGAGATGACTCAGATTTTTCGACTCTTACTGCTCGTCAGACGCAGTAGTGTAGACTGAGAATGCGTGAGATATGTATTCATCTTAACACAATCACCCGCGGATGACGGATAACATCACATACTAATTACATTACACACATACACACACATTAAACCACACACACTAACTTAGGATAATATAATATAGCTTAACGTAATTAAATAATTGACGTAATAAAGTGGCCGTCAGTTTTCTCCACACCCCTTACTACTATTATATATATATATATATATATATATGATATATTATTTATAATAATATATATAATTATATATAATATTATATTAATTATATAATATATATATTAATTATTATTTATATATATTATATATATTATATATATATATATATATTATATTTACTATATATATATTATTCTATATTTCTTTTCTTTTTTCTATCACCTTCCTCTTTATGCTACCTCAAGTATATAGAGGTAATATATAGGTTAAGATTGTCTGTGATACAAAGCATCGGAAAAGAAATGCTCTAAGTAGTTATGAGAACATGTACAAACGTCGAAAAAGATAAAGCCTCCAAGTCCTTTACTATACGTCATAAACCATTACTCTCTGTATATTATATAATATTTAGAGGTTTAGTGAGATGCTCCAAAAGTCACAGTGATCCGAAAACCTCAATACTACATGCGAAGACAATTTAACTATGGCGCGCGCGGATCATGCGGGATATCCCTTTGGATGGTTATACTCGGATCAATATATTAAATGCGGTTATACAATCTCTTGTGGGCTCGCGACTCGATGATGGTTGGTACATCTCTTAGCCCGGAATACAAAAACCCCGCTCCATTATCCTCGATATTTCCGATAATTCATATTGCAGGTGGGTTACTTGCTTCGACTCATCACTCTTCCTCGCGACTCAATACATCTTTCTCTACATATATACATATAAACATTCCATTATCTAGCTTTCTCAGAAGCTCGCAAGTGGAAACTATATACATCATATCAGGTCTACCTGAGCCTCCGCCTCGGCGCTCGCTCACGACGCCTCTACGCTGCCATCGTATCAGCACGCGCATCTCTCACCCTTATCCTCTCCCATATTTCTCTCTGATAATTCATATTCTCGTGGCTCCTATACGATCACTCCGCCTTTCATTCACCCTCTCACTCACAGCTCTGTGCATGACTCTTATCATCACATATCTCAACACGCCTGATACAATTCTGGTTGGTATTTCGTACTATTTTTCCTGTTTTCTTTTTCACACACACTCACACATCAGTTCCTAAATATAGCGCTTTCCTTGTGCCATGATACTTTATTACTATAATTATCCTATCTTCTAGTTTATCACTTCTCAGGCAGTATGCCAGCTCTAGAGAAAGCTACCATATGTGTCGCACCATACTCCAACAACTCAATGATAACCGTGTCTAGTAGATCAATGATTAGTATTAAAATGGTTCATTCCGCTTGACTCCATAAGTGGTGATTTTATGTTAGACTCACATGATAACAACTCATAACACACGGCTAACTAGTCAAATCAATCCCTCCGTAGTAAGACGCTAGCGCACTCAAGGCACTTAGTCCCTTTTACATTCACCAACGATTTTAATTGCACCAGCCACGCTTCCTGCCATTTCGACTCACTTTCCATGATCTTCCGTTCAGATGAGCGATTCATCAGTCATCGTTATTCTCACACTCAATGCTCATCCAACACATTTTGTGCCTCAACATTATGAAAAGTGAATATGTATATGGAAACCTTCCGGACGCACTCTAGTATCGTTCCAGCTATTATATAGCTATATCTCTTTATAGCGCGTTAGCCTTCATAATCTGTGCATGTCCTGCCTCATCACTACGTGAGTCATCTAACACCAGTTAACAGCTGATACTTTGTATCGGGGTTTACCGTCTCTCAACTATCAAATAAACCCTCAATAATAAATAATTTTTTCTTTTTTTAATAATTACCTGCCATAAATCTACTTATCTACTTATCTTTCTTCAAACTCTCTCCTTACAGATTCAGCCTACACAGAACCAAATTCATTCCTGACAATATTATATAATAGGTAGGGGAAGCGATGAGCTCCACTCTCTCCGATTCTCCATCATTCTAACAACCATTTTATGATTCGTGTAAGGCATTACGTCTAATTCTTTCAGTTTATGGAAGTGATATTGACATATTTCAATGGGTGACAATGAGAGAATTCATATAAACACAAACCCTATGCTCTAATCATTCGCTATTATTCCTATTAATACCATCTAACCTTTGATCATAACATTTATTCTTACACACGTTTCACTATCGTCATACATATTACTTTTGACCATTATCAGTAAGCCTACCAACCAATACATTCATATATCAATTTTAGTAGGCTAACTAAAACCTAATTAATCACATTAAAGAGGCCACTGTCGCTCCTATAAGTATACCCACGCCACCGGGATACCGGCTAACTGTGATACTTGCTTTAGGCAACTAACTATTTTAGAATTTATTTCTTCGTACTCTCCTCAAGTGGGTACAACTGGCAATCATAATACTATAGTTTTTCGCGTGGAATGTTGAAAAACGATTGTGTGACCAACTTTTTAGCTACGTACTCTCGCGCTACATATACCACAAAATCACATAAAATGCAACACTCAGATAGTTCTTAACACCAAGCACTACGAAGAACATATCCTATCAGCTGATTCTCTACGACAGCACTCTTGCTCGCATCAAATAGCTACAAGCTCGACCAAGCGAGTTATACTTACCATTCTCTTCTCGTGGAACAACTCCAACTTAAAGGCTAATACATATTCTACATACAGTGGGAAAAATTATCTGCTATCTTAAATCTCGCAGCTTTTCCTCCTCTAGTAGGCGCCTTCGATGCGTGAACAGGAGAGTAGAGGGGTGGACTCTGTTACCGCTCCCTCTCTCAATATAACTACCTCGTGGTAACAGGGATATAGGTGGAAAGCTGAAACGGATCACCCTCCACTAAACGCGACACCCAATTTATATAACACCAAAATGATGTCATCACTCTGCAGATACGAGCCTCCCCAGAGTGCGTGACGTGGCGGCGCTTTGTAGTCCTAGCTCCCCTCGTGAGTTTCATCCGTAGGTTCCTAGAGACGCCTACAGTATACTTCTCCCCTATTCACCATGTCCAAGATAGCTCTTACCAGGTATTTACAACTAATAGTATATATATTACCCTTGGGTAGGTAATTCTTTATATGAGTATAAAAATAAAAAATTAGAGTAATAAAATGGAAAGTCTATTATTTTAATTAGAAAGTCTATTTATACTCGTACGGATAATATGCAAAAGTAAAAGGTCTCTAAATAGGCCTTCTAATCATCTTACATTATTAATTATTAACTAATAATCTTTCTCTAAATTTTTTTTTAATATAGTATTTTCTACGATCTTATCTTACATAATGTGTTGAGATTAACTCGAGTTTACACAGGATTCCCAAAAAGCTGTATATTCTTATTTCGCTGTAGCTATATAGTTTAGTTATCTCTGACATAGATTATTAAATGTGTTTTTTTCTTATTCGTTTATTTTTTTATTTTTCTATCTTTTTCTCTGCTTACTGTTGTCCTGCGTACTAAAATTGGCGACCAAAGTCAAGTTATTCAATCACACAGATGTTATTCTCCCGCGCTTTACGTATTGCTCATTTAGCGTTAGGTAGAAAATATATTCAGAAGAGAATACATATTATGACGACTGGTCATCACATAAAACGGAAACTGAACACAATAGGCTCATGTGGGATTGTAACTGGACTTCTTATTCGCTCTATAGAGTAGCCAAGATATATAGGTAATTCGGTAAAGTATATGTAATTACTTCACTAATAATATATATTAAATTCTCGGATCTCATTTATGACTACTGATAAATTCACATCCTCGACTGCTCCTAGCAATTCATAGTCTAGTATACCCTTATATATATATGTGACTTTAATTCTATTCCATAAGGTGATCTACATGACAATAAATCTTAATAGTCTGCAGCATATCATTACGATTTTAAGGCTTTGGTATTAAGACTAGATTACTACTATTCCAGAGCAATATTACATCATATACTCTCATATAAGTTAAGTAAGTGACTAAGTATTTCCTGCTATAGTGAGCTCGAGTGTGTGTGAATGTAGTAACTAGTCGATATTATATATTGTTATATATGTATTTATAAACTTTATTAGTGATACTGATTACTATCACATCGTATGGTAAGCTCTCTAAATGATACACTGGAAATGATAATTGCTCCTCTCATACTCACATCTTAAAATTACTCTAGTCGGATTTGGTACCTATTAGATCTTTATATGGCACCCCTCGCAGTGATAGTGGGGTGAACTGAATAATCGATGCGTTGTATAGCACTTGTTATTATTTTATATTTAAGTTGACATTATTCTTTTGAATTTTCCAGTCATCCGAGCACATCAATCAGTTAGTCTTTTTAGCTGCATTAGATGATAAGTATTGGCATGGTGTTGTATATGTGAGTCTATAATAATGATATAATAAAGTTGACTACTGGACTCATGTGTGCACTATATATATATAATGTAAGTAAACTAATTATATTTATTACGTATACTCATAGTAGAAATAGCAGATAGCTGCGGAGGCTTTCATATATCCAGTCAGATTAAGGTATATTAACCTTGATTATATTGCAGTTAAAGTTGCTAAGATTACCTTACTTACTCGCTATGGGACTCCTAGTCATACGATGTGCATAGGTGTAAGTATGAACTGATACTGTGTTATACCTTATGGATTACACTTCTAAGAGTGAGCAGATTTATATGTAGTACTGTGTTGTTTTAATCACAATTATGGTATAAATGACAGGCTAAGCTTCGTTATTCCTAGTTAGGGGTATACTATCTATGGAGTATATATATATATATACTACTAGCTATACCTATGATGGTTAATGACGTAGATGGTAAGTTATTTCGACACTCATAAATAGTAATCTCAGAGAGTTTGGATAGAGCCTATCATATATAGGTATACTAATGGATATTAGACGTATTATTAATAATATAGCGGGTACACTCTATCAAAATATAGAGTGTTAATAACATATTAGAGAATACGGTTACAAAGTCATGAACACGCGGTCATAGAGGTATCTCATTCACCATTGAAATAAAAGGAAAGGAAATTTTATACCATAGCAATCCAGTCTTGCTCGCATATTTAGGTGGTCAGTTATTTTTCCTTTTTTTAATGCGAGAGCAGATCCTTATAGAGTTGAATTTCAATTTATGGTGACTCACTTACAATGAGAAAGCATAGATTAGAGACGCCTATAGCGCGCATTCCGACACAGACCTAGAGCCACAGATCCTGATTTACGTGTAGCTCTGGTGTGGACGGGTAACTGATATGCGTTCAGTAGTCAGTGAGACGCGTGAAAAGATCCAATCTAATTTAGCAGAAGGAAGAATACATAAAACTCATCTTACCTACTCACCGATATACACACCTCCTGTTGAGAAATATCTTGGGGTATCTCAGATTAGACATCACCTGTATTGAGTTGCACGACTAAGGCCTCTTGAACTCACTTCGTAATTGGTGGATGTATACTGTCTTCGTCTGTCGCTATAAAATAATTGTAATTTAACTAAATATAGTGTATACAACGATTTCTCATGTCGAATATATGCGTGTGTACTTAAAAGTTATTTTGGGAGAGGTTAGCATCACTCTACAGCTGATTGTGTGCTATATGGAAAGTAACGTGACTATTTGATGTGGTCCCACATAGACATCACATGCCTCACTTCTCGAACCGTGCTCTAAAGTGACTGCTACTTTTTATGCTTTTTATTACAACAAATGACTTTTAGTATAAATTTGGTTCTCTCAAGAGTAGCCCGACTTTGCGAGAAGTTCGTGCTTCTATATACTAAGTACAATTGTCTACGCTACACTCAGCAAATTTTATACTGGGTGATATACAAGAGTTTAAAGCTATTGTTACCGTTGATCTAGTAAACATTTTCAATTATTTGTAACTTTAGGATGATACGCTTATGAACTGTAAGTATACTCCAATTTTCTCCTGAGAGAATATTCCGTTTAGAAGAGTATAAAGTTGCTATATATATATATAATTATATACTTACATTTTATTTATATGACTTTTATTAGCTGAGATTAACCTTTCATCTGTAGTATACAAAATTAGTTTTGTGGAGGATATATATTATTATTTATATATATTATATATATTGTTAGATATATCGCTTCTATCAAGATCTTATATAAAGTTTATACAATGGAATGGAAACTAGTTTACACAGTGAACTAAAGTTGGTATAGGTTAATTATATAATCAATATGATGTGAGTATTACCGACTATTGTATGGATGATATGTATGAGGGATTATTTCAGACGCTATTGCACAGTAGATCGTCTTTACGAAGAGAAAGTTACTACCATCGAGGTTATAATGTATTATTACATTAACTAAGACTTCATTCCTTACTCATTATATTAATATATTACATATTACATTGTATAGTCCCATATTACTTTCTCTTATTCCATTAGTTATTATATGGAAATGGTAATTATATGTGTTATTATCAATAACAGCAAAAAATATACTTCTATTCCAAAGACTAATACTTATTTGTATCTATATACTCAATCTCATTTCAAGTGAAGCTTAGAAGACATGGGTTAAGCAAGACCGTCAAATATAACATTGCTGGATATATGCTGGCTCCAATTTTATAGATACTAGGTAAAAAATTGTTAATAAAATAAATAAAAAATAATGATAAAATAATAAAAAATAAAAATAATAAAAAAAATAAATAATAAAAAAAAAATAATAATAATATCATCTCATAGTATAAATTTGAATAATATTTAATTTTTGCTTTTTTTTTATTTATTATCTAAATAGAATTACTCCCTCACTAAGGGTTATTACCGCTCAACTTGAGGCATGGGATATAGTCGGTGTGGGTATATATATATATATTCTATTCGGCCTGTCCGGGGAACTACGGGGTTTAAGACTAATTCACCTACTCCGGGGAGGTGATCTCTCCGTGAAATCACCCTGCTCTTTGGTTAATTATTTGAGTGTCGCGTGTTAGTTCTCCGCCTCATACCTTCTACCTACGGTAGGTATAGTGAAAATATCAAAAACTATCACCCCCTGTGTTCCCTCCGTCTCGGCTCTCACTCGAGAATAGCCCCTTACATATTATAGCCGTGTAAATCCTTTTATACAAATAATTAATATATATATATATATTAATAATTATATATATATAATATACTACGTATATATATATATATATATATATATGTATATATTATAGTAGTAATATAGTAAGTATACTTAATATATTATATATATATATATAATATATTATTTAATATATATTAATATATATTATAATTAATATATTATATATATTAATATATATATATATATATATATATTAATTAATTATATATTATATATATTATATATATATATAATATAATTATAATATTAATATATATCATATATATATATATATTAATTTATATATTATATTATATGTTATAGGCCTAGTGTCTAAAAAAAAAATTAAGCCAATATTTATTTTATTTATATTTATTATATAATTTATTTATTATTTTTTTTTTTAACAGTTTCCTAAAAACTCCGGCATTGGAATATCTATAAAAATGTATATTCCTTTTATCCGAGCCTTAGTAAGGTTTTAGTAGACGAATATTTTATTATTTTTTTATTTTTTTTTTTTTTTTTTTTTTTTTTATATACATTTTCCGCACTAAAATTATAGTAACCAGATTCCAACAATGTATTCCTTATCCCTGTAGCTATTGTAGTATTTTGAGATTATCGATTTTAAAAAAATTAGTATATATTTGCCTTGTAATTGATAATATACATATAAGCCTAGTATATATATTATATATTATATATAATATATATATATTATATATATATATATATATATATAATATATAATTAATATTATATATTAATTATTATAATAATATATTGTATATATATATTTATTAAAATTTTGGTGATAGTTCTTGCTCTATTGTTATCAATATAGAAATAGTTAGGAATTTTTATATATATAATTGTATGTTACTTAGATACTAGATAAAAGTACTTACTATATAATCAATACATATTATATATTGAAGCTAGGATTTTTACTCATCTCAAAATATCTTACATAAATAAGCCACAAGCACTATAGTAATATATTGTAAACAATTTAGATAAGTAGTGAATTTGTGAGTCAAATTCTGGATATTTAAATGGTTAGTAATAGAAACTCTAATTCACCAATTCTTCTTATACATTTTCATAACTATCCACATATCTATACATAAAAACTAATATATAATATAAGTATTAGTTAAATATATTATGACCTTCAATATTATAAATTTGTAGTTTATATGGGAAATTATATCGTAACCATACTATGTTACTACTTATCTTAACTTAATTCTACATTTCTTACTAAACTACCTTAATTTAGCTTTATGGGTCTCATACTAGTCGCTCTCACTCGCAGTGGAAAAAAAGAAAGAGTGATTTTTTAATATGAGTGATGTTGGCGTGTTGCATAAACCTTCTGATCTCAGTAGAAAGGGTAACTTCTCATTTTTATGGGGCTGTTTATTTAAAATTTTAATTCAAACTCAGATACTCACATAATTTCAAGATCCTCCACCTCATGGCTCCTACAAGATTCTCACTATACATCAATCCAATACATCAACCTTCCATATGACCATCACTATATCTAGTCTTTCATAACACATCTTGTGAGAAGATATGGTGGAGAATAGCTAATGTTATATAGTATGGAAAAAACATCCTGGAGATGTAGCAGTCTTGAAGCAATTCCATTCCTTCTCCACAATATTGGTACTAGGTCTGGGAGTGATTACCAATTGGTGTTTTTGCTTGTCATGCACATATATCGATCTGCATATCAACTCAAAATTTATAAGATCACCGTGCTTCTACCTCTACCTCTAAAAGAGCTCATCTTCTACTGTTACTCTTTTCGGTGTCATCTCAATTTATAAAGTCACCTATTCTACTGTTGATAATAAAAGGGACAAGCTAATACAATTAGAATATTAATAAATGATAGTGAATATATGTTGATTGCTATATGTGTATAAAAAAACAGTAGTTACTTAATAATAGTGTCACTCAATTTATAAATATATATAAAGTTATATTTAATTAAAGAACTCTCAGGTTAAAAGTGATTATCTATAATTGTGAATGTTATTAAATTATTTTTCTCAGATAATAAAAGAAGAAAAGAAGCACAAATTAATGATCGGTTAAGTGTTATATAGCTTTAAACTCCTTTTACTAAAGCATCTGAGCCGAAAAGTGTACACTAATCAGATCGACCCCTGGACCGAGCTTTGTCAAGAGGCCATAATTAATAAGCTAATATATTTACATATATATTTAATCTGTACGTATATGCTGAAACATGCATGCGAATCTTACGTGAGACTCGATAAATCTTACAATATAGTTTTTGTAAATAAGGATATATTTACATAATAATAGCTCAGGAGATTAGTCTACGCTATTGTATTAAGGTCTCATGGTGAGATAAAGATAGTAGTTTCGTCTACGTATTATGATAATCCTTGTTACATCTTCCCAAAGAATTTGTTCTATATTTCATCTTAAATGTTTCATTTCTTTTATTAAACTTTTATTACACTGATCTTCCTTATTTGCCATTTTGTTTTAATTATATACTCTGTGTCTACAGTAACTTAACTCGTTTATTTAAATGATAAGAATAATACCCTAAAAATAAGCTATTCACTATGTGTTTGTATTACTCTAAAGAACTAGTGACCAAAATAAAATCTAGTTTCAACATGCATTGTCTGAACCTGTTTACTAATATGTGCATGAAATATACAAATAGAAGTGAAACATAACCATAGAATGCCGTTAATTCTTGATGTACATTTAAAATCTCTTTCCTAAATTTACAATTTAATGTTCAGAGAGTGCTCTCTTAATAATGTTTAGAATAATAATGTATACTTTTCATAACTTGAAAATTGTGTGCCTCACTTCAGTATTTGCAGATACTTATAATGTGTATCTCCAATTTTAGTTTTATAAGCTTCGGTTATGTTTTCTAGTGACTATTTGATGCGTAATGCTCTTCCCATCTTTAGGTAAAATTAGTTAATTATATTCAGGAATTATTCAAATTATCTTAATATATTATATATTAATAATATTATATATAATTAATAATATATATATAATATATATATAATATATAATATATTAATAATATATATATATATATTAATTTTATTTAATTATATATATATATATATATTAATATATATAATATAATATATATATATACCGTATAATATATTTTATATATTATTATATATATATATATATAAAATATATATATATATTATATGTTGATAATATAATGATGATCATATGATAGTAGTTTTATATTCGCGATTCTATAAATAAATTAGTATATATTCGAAAATATCTAAGATAATATATCTGAATATCGATAATATATTTTGATCTTTTAGGTGTGAAGTAATATCGAAGGCGATATAATGTATATATAATTTTTTAAAATATATCGATTATATGATCTATAATCGATTATTTATTATAGATATATCGTAGGCATCCCTAATTAATATATTATATAGTATATATTAATATATATATATATATATATATATATATATATTTAATATATTATTATATATTATATTATATATTTAATGTATACTATAATATATATATAGAGAAGATAGAGCTAGAGAGAGAGAGAATGAGAGAGAAGAGATATATATATAGGAGAGAAGAGAAATAGATAATAAAGTATTTTATGTAAGTAGAGATAGAAGAAATTGTGACATATATAACAGTATCTAATTATAGTAAGGTTTGTAGGTCGTATTTGCAGACTAATCAACGCACACATCCCGCATTACCGAATAGACTTGTTCACCCTTCTGGGAAATCGAAACGGCCTTTGAATCCCGCTCAATCACATTTGTTCTATATCTCTCCAGTGTTCCGCATGACAATTCACAATTTGTACTCATCCGCGTAGGAACATAGACAGAAGAGGATACCTGCTCTAACATATTCTTCCTCTTGAAAGTTAGGAATCATATAGGAGCAATGCTAGTGAGTGGAGATCGATACGGCATGTCTAGCTGACATCTATAACTACTTCGGCAGGCCTCTATACTCCGTTCAACTCGAGGCCTGGGGCCAAAACAGGGTTACCATGCAGGGTGAGTGAAAATACTCATATAAGGCCACCGGGAGTGACTCCAAGTATGCTACAGAAAATAAATTGTGCAAAGTATTAATATACTGTCAATATTAATTAATTTTTGTATAATTAGATATAAATACATCCACCTATAATGCATATTTTCACCTCCATGCTACTTGTATATTCGATCATGTAAACTCAAACCTAACAGATATATACATGCTCAAAGTGTGTATTGTAACTCAATACCATTGTGAAATTTATTTTCTATGGTTAACATCTTGGCCCCTCTAGGTAGCTATACTATTGTATAGTATATATATTTATTTCAATATTGCTGATAGGTATTATTAATCCTATCATGTTAAGTGTGGACCCTCGCTCTCCTCCTCCAGAGCGGATGACCGAAGCATCATAGTGAAGAAGTGAAGATACGGTGGAGTATTGCAAACTGCCGTGCCGAGGCTTCAGAACGATAGTCCCATAGTACGATGCCTTACTCCTCTAGTGTGAACGCCTAATAGCAACTTTCTATAATTCCTTAAGATTACAAAATACATATAGAATTTCTTGAACCACTGATTATTTTATATATAATATTTAATATTTATTTGTTGTATACAAATGAGAATTTCAAACTGTCCATTATTTTAAGCCTCCCCTTATAATTATATATATATTGTGTAATCATTGAGAATGCTGCTAAGGTGATAAGAAATATCACCATTATTCCATAATAAATACAATAAATGAATCATAACAAACAGTCGAACACGCAATATATTACCATTACTTGTTAGGATTTTCATTGCTGAACCTATAATAGTAAACTGATTCTTTATCTGACTTATTTAAGGCAGCGTATGAGTATAAGCTGTGTGTGCATATGTGCGTATGATTCATTAGTGTGTGTCTCAAATTTAACACTTATCATTGATCGAAGTAAATATCAAAATAGATGAAAAATGTATTGGATAATCTATGAATATAAATATATCCACTGAGTACTTATGGTGGAATGCATATAAATTTGGTAAAAGTTTTCTCACATCAATCTTGCAGAATAGACTAGTCATGCAGGTATTATTACTTAGCATTCACTTCTAAGCAAAGTGATTATTAATTATAGTTGATGACTGATACCTTTTCAGTGGGTGCAGATCTTCAATATTTACGACGAAAAGATAAAAGCAATTCTCCCCTGAAAGTAGAATATTCAGAAGCTTTTGTTGAACTACATTAATTTTAGAGAATTAATTAATTTCATAGCAATTAAATATATAACCTTTTATATCCAAATTGTGATTAGTTAGGTGAATAGTAGCATATGGGAAGAGGTGATTTATGTGGGTAGTTATGGCATAAAAAGAGTTGGGTCCAAGCAATCCTTATACTATATTATTCCCTACTATTATATATATATATATATTATATGCTTTTGAGAGTTTGTCATATTTTTTTACGTTGTTCCTCTTATACATTTCAAAACAAAACTCCACCCCATTTGCGATCGCGAGTTATTCATGCGTAGATTATTTTTTGCTCTTTTATCTCTTAACTCATAGAAGATTAAATTATTTAATTCAACTCTTAAAATAGGAGATCGACAACCATTATAAACTACTTCTCTCTCCCTCCCTTTAAATAACACCAATTTCGTTCCTACAACATAGCACTTTTGAGAGTCTCTCATCTGCTAGTCTTTCCCGGCTACATTATTCAGGGTATCAACGCTTTTTATTCTATCATCTACTTCATGTTATATAGAGAGAAGTGTCTATTCAGATCACATTTTTTACCATACAATTTTTTGTTGTAAAATGCTACCAACTACGTTCTATCTTAGTCCATCCATTTACCTGTCTCAGATGTTGCCCTAATGAATTAGATTTTAGCCAAAAAAACAAAATTTTTTTGGGTCGATCTTGCTAATTAATGTTTACTCCCACTACAAAAGGTGTAACTTTATATCTACCATTTATTACTAATGCATTCTACAGCATGCGCCTAGATATTTCTTTTCACTCTATTGGTAAAGCAAAGAAATACTCAAACTGACTCTTTCTATAATTTTATTTCTGATCGTGAGTTTTGGCACGGGAATTTCTTTTCTCCGTGTCTCGCGTTCCGTACACATCTGCGTCACACCCTTGCTTGGTAATTACGCAGACCAACTCAGAGGTGAGATATATTTATAATATACTTAGTGATTTCTGTTAATACTTTTTAAGTGTGAATACATCAAGTATAATAGTATATTTGTTATCTTTAAATACCAGTCTACAATCCTAACTCAATAACCTGCTTACTAACCATCATCTCTTTCGATCGGGCTATCGGCAATAGTCGTCTTCCTTGGAATTACTTTCAATCACTTATATAAGACCAAGCTAATATTATTTTTCTTCCTTATTCTTATATATTATTCTGTCCCTTTATATAAACATTAAGTCCGCTACTCTGAAGGTTCAAATCTCCATACTTTATTTCTCACTTTCCACAGTATAAACTATACATTGTTTTTTTCTCTTCTCGAGTGTTTAAACCAAAATATGCATAGTCCCAAATCTCTCTATTTAAATTACAAATATAACTCAAGTTCTAAATAGGTTTATATTTCAATTCGCTAATTATTATCCCTGTAGATCATAATAATAGTTATAATTGTTAGTGAGTTGATGACTGCTTATAGATCTATAAAGGTTATAGCATAATATAATAATCTGTTTAAATAGGTTAAATCATTAACTATATTTTCACTCGTATATTTATTCACATTGTTTTTTTTATTATTTCTTTATTCTTATTATAATTTATTCTAATAATATTTATTTTATTAATTATTATTTTTGTGAATGAGTGGAGAGGAGTTATGATCTCCTCAACTTCAATAACCATATAATATATAAACTCTATATATATTATATTAGGTCATAACATCATAAGTAAGGAAAGTAGGGATATAAAACTCTCTATAGTTGAGCAGTATATAGTTTACAATGTGGGTTTCTGAGTATTATCTCTACAGGTGTTAGTGTGAAAAACCCTGGCTACAATAAAGTAGATAGGTTCTCCAAAAATATTTCTCTATATTATTATAGGATTATTATTAACTAAGTTATTAGGGTTCATCCTACTTTTTCTTTTATAAATTATATTTATTTTTTCTATATTATTTATATAACATGATATTTTTGAAGTTCTCTTTCTATTTACTTTACTATCTCTTAATAAAACATTAATGTTTTATTATATTTATTTAAATTTATTTATTATATTATTAATCTTTCCTAATTTAAATACTTTAAACTATAAATGCGTAGCAGAGCGTTAAGTTCTCTAGTTTATAGATAGTGAGAGTTCTACTCTCTTTGTATTTAGCCTTGCTCATGCTACCTTTTTCCTTTTCTCATTTCTACTTTTTTACTATTTATTTTTTTGTTTTATTATTTGTTTGTTTGCATTAATAATTTTTATATATCATTATTAAGTATAAGCATCAATACTTACCTACCTTAAGTTTATATTTATTTCTACTCTCATATAATTTTTCTCGAAATTTCTATAGATAGTTCTTTGCTATAGTTCGTGAGACCTCATTATATGTTGTTCCACTATTAGTTTCTAACATACTCGTGATTATATTATTAATAGCACACATAAATATCTCCTTTACATTAATATATATAATTTAAGTGCACCGAGCACTCTCTTAATTTAACTTTGTTAAGGACTCAGATCCACATCCCATGTCACAAAAATATCCCATTACACATAACATCTCATTATCCAAGTGGTCAGCTCAGAAGACGGAAGATAACATATCCCTATTGCCTATGGTAAGACTCCCGTCTCCTGTGTGTCAACATATTAAATTCCAGTTTACTATTTTATCGACGGTAAGGGACTGTCAAATTAAAGTATAACAGAATAAAAACCAGAATAAAAAAAAATTGAGCAGGACAATAATACCAAAGCGATACTCTCGAGAGCGACACATACGCGCCAAAAGCGTTTACCAGAGACGCTGAAAAAATGCAGATACCATTTTTCTGGGGTTGATAAAATAATCCTTGTAAAATATTTGCTCGAGTTAGGAGTATACAAAGTGTCTTATACATACATATACATCAAATAACAGATAGAGCAATCAAGAGGATTTAATTAATTGCGACATAGTCAAACTTAACGACTCGCCTTTTGTATGACATTTTCTCTTTTGGGTTACTGGCCGATGGGTGATGATCAAAGTAAGTTATCGTCCAATAGCGCCGAACTTCTTGAAGGTCGAGTCTTATACTGCGGTATATATAATGTTGCACTGATTAAAGCTGGACCTAAACACACTCTTACAAGGTTCTATAAGCACTTCACCTTGTATACTCTCATAGATGTCCCCTCACTCAAGTAACAGCTATAAACCGTATGGGCACTAATTGGGTTTGTCCAAGCTAGTAGGGAATTTTTTTAATGAATAATCCCTTATGAATTGGGATTGAGTTGCTAGTGTCAACAAACTCACAGATGCCAATAGTATACATCAATTTTTTGCTCACCCTCAACTAGCATGAGATTTCAGTGCCTATAGGTGTAACATAGGGGGATAACAATCAACCATAACCCACCAATAAAACTCAGTCACTCAAGATAGTAACTACCCACTATGTTTAACGAATAAATTAGAATATAATCAGAAATTACATATCCTAAATTATTCCTCGTCATAGAGATGATTGAGTGTGACTCACTCAAATGAGGTGACAATTGATTGTGTAGGAGATCCTCACGCTGCCCGAGCAACAAAAGTCAAGAAAACACAATGATGCGTGTAGCGGAAGTATGGGAGATCTGAGTCGATGTGTTATCAATGTGGTGAGCATCCTCCCTGTCAAAGATGTGTGGGAAGGGTAGTGCCGCTGGCAAAGGTATTATACTCCTTCTCACCGGTTCGACGGGATCGAGCACCACACTAATTTGGTACGTCATAATTGACAGTCCCTGGAGGAGCTTGATATCTCGGAGACTACTCTGCCCTCAGAGTGAGGATTGCTGCCATGGAGCAATCGGGATTGCAATGTCATACCTCAGCCTCCGATATATAATTCGACACGAGAGAACTGAAACTGGGCGAGTTAGGGTGACCTTAGCCGACTCTCTGCCATGCTCGGTGTAATGCTCTACAGACGAAAGCAAAACTAAGTGTGATTAAGTACTTTTAATGCTGCACAAATACTGACAGATGAAACTATTCCACTATATGCTTTGCGGTTGCAAGGACTGAGTGTGCTAGTGTATAGAGCGTTAAAAAAAAAAGCAAAATTTAATAGAATAGTCCCTGGCAATAGAGAATATTGTTTAGTCTTATGACGAGATCGTTCGAATGAGACACAACTAATTTATAAAGTAATCTACGTCTCTACTCATATACCAGTTACCACGGATCTAGTAATAATTCCGCTAATTCATTAGAGTCCTGCGATACTATGAAAAGGTGTTGCTCCATATCAATTTTATATCTCAGTGAATTGGTGTTTTAGATGTCGATAGTTTATTTTTTTTACCTGTTCTTATCCAAATTTTACGAGGATTCAATTTAGAGAAAATCTAGTTCCATTTTCAGACTCTATTGTAAGCTATCTTGTAAGTATTATAGTTATGAATCATGGTGGTACGGTGTTATAGGCTTCATAATTGGTTGTATGGTATTTTTTTTTTTTTTTTTTTTTTTTGTAACACTACCTTTGTACACTCCTCAATAGCGTGAACAAATCTCGCGCGGAAGTTATAGATTTAACAATCCACGCGTGCAGTCCCCTATTCGAGAAGCCACAACAGAACTCGAGTAATCTGTCGCTTATTCCTTAGGCATCATAGCGTCTCTTGTATGTCTATTGTGAGACAGTTTGGAATTCTGCGATAGTGTGGGTCCGTGCTCTCTCCGCGTCGCGAGCCGTTACAATACTCTCTAGACCGATTTATATATCTCTCTCTCAGGTGCCCAGTAATATTATACATAAAATAAATATGTTCAACTTACCAGTCGGTATATATATGCTCGTCTCCTTTGTGTTCATCTTCCGAACACCGCAGTATATACTCATAGTGTACCTTGACCTAAAAATATCCAACTTATGTAAATAGTTTCGCGAATCAAATGGCACAACCACCCAGGTTTCCTACTTACTTCAGCAGTGGGCACTAACAAAATAGTGCTATTTAAGTATATAATACATAGATGAGAAACTCTAGTCCCAAATCATAATACATTTAGATAATAATTCAAGCAAATAATAGTCCCTTCAATTCAAAATCATCCAAATACAGGCCCAGGTCCATCTTTAATTTGTAATTATTGTATAAATAAAAATATCCATTAGTATGAGCCATTATGTAACGAGAATGTCTCAGGTTACGACCCAAAGTGTCGTTTATTTTAGATGTTGGTGAAAAAATAGGGGAGCATATTGTGTAGCGAGTATAATATAGTGCTATATTTTCAAACTAAAATGTATAACGATGTGAAGTTGAGGGCACGTAAGTTATCTAAGGATATTATGTTACACCAATCGACTGGTCAAGAGGGACATTCACAGTGAGAAGGATAAGGTGCCACAAGGATATATGTACCATCTGTTGTAGGTGTAGTTGAACATTTAGGAATCCAATTGTCCACAGAGGTTATATTATCAATCTAAAAGTGATCTAATATACGATAGGGGTAGAAAACTAGGAAAGCTTCTGTGCGCAATTGACTCCTACACAGAGTGACCGCTAGAGTAGAAGGTGAGGTGCTATATATAAGTTATACCTAAAATAAAGTATATTAGTAAATTTCTCAAAAACCGTCACAATACGGTCAGCAGACGGTGGAAAAATATAATATATGACGCGTTCTAATTGTGTGATCGTGATATATGATGTCGTATCACAAATTCACTTAACAACATGTTACGCGTCAAACATAATTGCCGCGGCGACGTGCTACGCTCCTCAGAATGCGCAGCCGCGTGTTGTGATAATTATAAAACTAAGATCTGCTATCTGCCCGTTCTATGGAGCATTCTTGCGTGGACGTGCAGTTACAACATTCCTCTAGCGTGAGATCCGCGCACGATAACCTCTAAATCAGTAGATTGTCATCGCAATAATGTGATATTATATGCGAGGAAATAAAAACGTCAACAAGTAAGAATCAACAGTATTGTCCTTTACTTATTTGCTGGATGAATCACTCTCAAATAAATATTTTACAAATCCCTTAATTATTATGTAAGTGAAAACAACCTCATCAGTATATATTTGAACATGTTCTATAAGGATGTGTACTAATATTATTATATATATTCCATTATTTGCGAAATATCTATAATTACCTCACAGAGGGTATGTGCTATTATTATATTTATATTAGTAATTAAGATAAATGGAAATATATCTTTTTTATTATAGTGGTTAGTAAATAATAAGTTACTATTTATTCTCTGAGTTATGAAAGTTACTCTCATTTTGGTGGACTCTACTGATGATTGTATTTTCTTCATTGTGATCATTTTTTTATTACTCTCAAAATTAAAATATATATCTCATATACAGTAGATGGTTTGTGAATAAGTGATAAAATGTTTCCGTTGGCAATATCCATTTATTCAAACATTATCGGGTGATTATTATTTAAGTGTGTGTTGAATAGGATGGTTTATTAGTAAGTTCTCCTCTTCCTGTATTAATCTTGGTTGAGATTGAATCATATTCAACACTATAAACCTCTCTAGATAGTGGAAGGAGATTGTATCACGCACCTCATCGATACATAAGTCACTTATTATTAGATAAGTTGGTCTTAGAATGCCAAACATATATACTTTCAAACAAGAGTGACTTGAAGAAATAAAATAATAATATTAATAGATGATTAATACTATTAATGAGTATAATATATATAATATTTGATTAGTGAAAGAAGAGATTAAATTAGTGCCTACTAAATAATTAAGTAAGTGCATAAACGAAAGAATAATTAATATATTAATTATCTAAAAGAATAAAATTAATAGAGTAATAGATAAATTAGTATACTTACTAATAATCTAATTACAGTGATAACAAAAGATATGAGATTAATGGAACAACATAATTTAGAGGAAATTAACATTTCGATAACAAGTATTATAAATTTATATTTTTTAATAGTTTAGTAATGTTTGTAGTTGGTGTTTATACATAATAATATACTTTATTCCATTATACGTGATTATTATTATTTACTGATTAATTATTATTATCTTAGTGTAGTTCTCTATAGTCATATTCACTTTATTATGTGACTGAGATTCAATTATAGTCATATATTTTAATAGATAGAATAATAGCTACATTCCATATCTATTTATTGTTTTACTAACTTACTCTTACATAACGTAAATCTTCTCTATTTACCAATTACCTATATCAGTCTCTTAATCGCCTGTCATTTTAATCTATTCTAAAGTAATAGATATTTATCACACGATGAGATAATATTACAGGTAAGAGATTATAACCCAGGATGACAATTTATCTACAGTGATAGCTTATAAAATCACCTCACAATGGTAGACAGGAGAAAATTTCACTACGATAGTGTTCAATCTAATCTCCGACCTACCATCTATTCTTGTAGAGCGACTATAAAATATTAAACAAACATAGAAAAATACCATAACAATATTGATACACTACAAACCCTTAAATCTACATAAAGGAGAAAAAATATAATACGAGTCAGGTGATATTATAGCCGAGCTTTGCGTATTAACATTATGAAGAACGAATAGTGCCAGACCATATTGAGACATGTCATAGCTAAGAGCGCCATAAAGACCTTTAATATCGCTGCGGCTCAGGCAGACTGGAATAGTCGCAGGAGAAGAATATTCAATAATATATGAATCGTTTTTCGGACACGCAACTTGGCTCTGTAGTGAGTATACTCACCTCCTCTCATATCGGCTTCTCAGTCTGGGCAGACTGTCTGGCGACAGATCGATGTGTGGGCTATTCCCTGTCATCCTTAATGCTACTTTCTCTCTAGTAATCTCAATATCTCTCGAATCTGCCTCTTGAAGAGAATGCATTCTAGTGAACGCGTATCCGGTTGTAGTTCTTCATGTGTTTACAAACCGCGAGCATCTCCTATGTACACTGAAGGTAGAGTCAAAGGGTATTTCTACTTGTCTAAGACTCTCATACTCGTGTTCGCTGCACGGGTAACGTGTGGTTTATGTACCTTACAATATATATCTGATGTGCTACTCTCGGACATATTCCGTGCTCCGGTCCTAAGTCTGCTTCTTCTCACTACATAATTTCCGTGTGCGTAGCGCAACTTTAGAGTTCTCCATATATGCGAAAATGACCATGCACACTCGTCGAGTAACCTGACAGTGACTAAGTGCATAATTTGAAATTCATTGCATCGAAAAATAATTAATATTATCCATTGAATAGCTCGAAGTAAGCGGGTGTACCCCCTATTTGCTCAAGATGCTTAATTGATAACTAATTGTTTTAGTATACTACTTATACTCAAGGGGTGTATATATAATGATAAGATACTTTATTTATCTACTACCAATTTGATTTGATTACTAATACATAGCTTTACCATAATTGAAATGGAATAGAATAAGCTATATATATATAATATGATAAGCATCGTAAAAAACGGCTTATATATATATATTAGTATTTCTTCCACACCACTTGATACTGAGACCTAATTTGGATAATTCCTACGAATTGTGACCCTTATCTCGGGACTTAAAAATGGGACCTGCTTGCTAGTTCCATATACTCGATGGTATTAGCTGACCGGGTCTGGCTCAAATTTGCCTTATAGGTGTAAGCGAGTGTTTTATGATCTTATTTATTAGATGACGTCCTAATTAATTTATGTGATAGTTTCGAAAAACATCTTTTCCATATCTGGATGAAAGTTCATTGAAAATAGCTTATTTCATGGATTAGCTGATCTCAATTATTTAAAAATCCATCTATAGAGACTCTTTAGTTAATCGGTGAGACACACAAGAGAGAATATGTGTGGATCGGAGTGTTCGCTAAACTAAATATCATAGCCAAGCGTATAAAACAATTAACAAAACCAAAGTATATTTATGGATAATACTAGAAAAAAATTTCTCTGAACCCTTACAAGATACACACTCCTTCGGAAAGTCGAGAGACAAATCTCCTCTCCCCGCGCCACATGCGCGATGAACTCTCACTTACTACCGAACAAGCAATATTAACCTCAATTGCTTCATTAACTGTGTGTTCGCTGTGCTCAAGGACCCAGTCTTTGCGATAATTGTCCTCAAGAGGAACATCCAGAACCATATAGTGTGCGCCTCCTAGAGCTAGACACACAAGAATGCAGACAGCCCCTCACCCTCGCATCCCTATGGTGTATATACATACGCATATTAAATGGTAAGTGCGTGTCTCATCCCTTTGATGTGATCCCATACATCTTCCCGGATCAGCAGATTCCGAGTACGACACTCGTTATATGGCATCCTCTACTCTTATTTGCCTCGCTTTACTACTGTCTTTTCAGCACTCTCGGTATTACTTAGAGCTTGCGTTGAGTTACGTCTTCGCTTTCTATAACGTGTGCAGGTTACAATGTGATGGTGTGTAACATAATGCCATATGCCTCTCCTATCCTTCTCTTCGCTAATAATATCTTTCGCTGTCATCTGCCTTTCTCGCTCTCTCTAAAGCTAACAATCTATATGATGTTCCGAATTATTTATACTATAATTTATATTATTTTCTTCAAAATTTCATCCTTTTTCTAAAGCACTTACATATACAGAATCAATACTGTGGCAGCAGCAGTTTCAACAATTCTTATGTGTTCTTTTTCTTTTTACTTTAAACTCGCTGTCTTAGATCTCATTCTTCATATATAACATCTTACTTTTATCGCTATGACAACTACTCAGTTCACTCATTTATAATCGTTCTCTCCTCTCAACAAGATTATCTCATGCGTCGTCCTTGTCGCACTTTTTTTTTGAGAGCAAAAAATCGATGTCCTACTCTCATGTCTATTATTACCGGTGTGCCTCTCGCAGATAGTAATACACTCTCGTATGTATAGATACATTGCTCATCAACATTCTAATAGATCAGTGTAATTGATTTGCATAATAGTTCTATTGTCTCACAGTATAACGTTACTACTACCATTTAGTTGCTGTAATAATTCTGTTCCACTGTTACTTTCTTACTCTTATATATACTCTCCAGCACTAATTCTATTTCACTTTTTATCTTTATTCCCTCAGTTCATCCATGCTATCCCAAGCTAATGGGAACAATAGTCTATATATCATTATAGAGGCTAACGTAGACTCGACCGTGGATCGTGAATTTACACCGCAATTCCAAAACTCAACAATGTCAACCCTCTTCTGGCTCTCGACTGAGAAGTATTATCTATCCTATCTATCTTATTATAGTGTTTCAACTATCTTCTCTCGCCATTTTCTTCATCTAAGCACCCAAGAAAATCTCGCAATGGCACTGTGACGTGATCGAATTTGTCCCAATCCTTACTACACCGATATCCATGCGCTTAATGGGTTATCTCGATGAATACTTTATCTGAGACACTCACTCAGTGGGTTCTCAATAAAAATACTATATATCTTTCCAGTGTTAACGAACCACCAGAATAGAGCTCTCATTACGTACATCTTCAAAACAGCTAAATACAATTCACACAGTCATCCGAGAGCAGCTACTCATATTCATTCCTATTTGTCCATTGCAAGACCCGCATGGTATTCATGCTCGGATCTTTATAAGCGTAAGCTGATTTGGTTATTACTATTAGTAAGTACCCATCCCTATGCTAGATTTTTTGGTATAAATAAATCACAACCATGGGAGGGGTGTGCTTAATATGTTTTGTAAAATGATGTAGTGCATTTATATATAAACTCTATTACACTATTTGGTTAAGAGTTTGGATATTCCAATTCCGCATTGATAGGGGGCGTTGTTGTAGCTATAGAAATTGAAAAACTATAGAAGAGGTTGAATTATATGGAAAATTCAGGAAATGATTCAGGTTTTGATGACTCTGGTGAGATAAATACGATGCTTAGCATAATCTTGTTTGAAATTAGTTTGACTTTCCCTTGACGATAAGATATTATATATGGTATTGAGTCACAGGGTTAGGATTCGATGATATTAATGAAAAAGGTTTACTATAATAATTTATTACACTAAGCAGCTGATTGAAAGAAAGCAAAAACAGAAGTAACAACTCATCAAAATTGTTGTATTTTCGAAATTTTTCTATATTCTATATGATAACGACTATATATATATTATATTATATACTTATATTATATATATATATGATACGTCCCAGGATTCGTGTATATAGGTATGTTATAATGGATCATATATATTATAGTACTAGTTGTCAATGACATAAATTTGATCCTTTACTGAAACGAATTTAAAGAATGCACTTTCTGCTCTATAGCTAATGCGGCTTTTCTGGGACCATTAATAAATTAATTATAATTTCTTAAGAATCTTTATCCATAAGTCGATAACAATATATACATCCATAAATATAAATAGTAGATAATTGTAATCAATATACTAATTTACGTAGTATTCCTTTTTTCTCTTCGCTAGGTTTCTAAGTGGCCATAATAAACCACCATTTGAATTTGTTACATGGGGTCAAGGAACTTTACGCTTTATTAGAAATAAAAATTAATATTCTTATAAGGCACCCAAAATTAAAGGATTGTATTGATTGCCGTGACATTTTCCCTGAAGTCTTAGCTACATAATATGTCATATGGTTATAGCTAAAGATCTTACTAATATTTATCATGCTTACCGTGCCTACGTGCTAAATAATAATTAAATTATACATGAATACCATTCTCGAGGTTTATGAGTCTGTTGATTTGTTGCTATGACTATATGCTCCATAAATCAGCCAAAGGAAATACTAATTATGTAGCCCTTTGTGTTAATAGAATATCATTATATATAGCAATAATGGTATAGCTATACTCTATTATATAGTATGATATTATACCATTTTTTCTGCTCATTACTCTCATAATATAGTTATTGCTATACTATCCTTATTTTAATCTCCATTAACATTTTGCTAACAGTGTTATTCTTCTTAATTTATCTTGCCTCTATAATTAATTATACATTTAATATATTCTTAGTTTATTTTATTGTCAGATAACTGACTTGGTATTTAGAGAATTTATAGTATTATTGTAGGTTCTCCGATATATGTGAAGGTAATAATTCTTATGCTCAAAAAATAAGGGTATATAAACATTATCTATATGCTACTCTCCATGTTAAATATCCCTTATCATCTATACGGATTACTGAGTGAGAATTAACCGTCACTTATACTATCTTATTCTATAGGATATCTTTAAAAATTCTCAAATTCTCTGGGTATATTATTACATGATGATGCCTCATAAGGTGGTCTTACATATTAACATCACATTTGCGTGTATTGCCGCCTAACATGACTTAAAACTATATCCATCAGAAATAAATATATACCAAGAGGCTCATTGAATCAACGACCTAGACTTCCCTTATGGACAAATATTTGATTAGGTGATATATGCGTATGATAGGTGCACATTTAATACTTTCTCTCTCCTTTTTATTCTCAAGTAATCAAGCTTAGGTTATTGGGTCGATTTGAGATAAGTGATATAGCACAGGGCTGCCCGTGTGAGATCCCCTTCATCCAGCAAATAAAGTGTATAAAGCACCCGGTTAGGTCTAACGAGGACCTACAATCAGATATTATATTAAGAGTCTCAGAACGCTTCCTCCCAAGCATGTATCATGCTCACCATAACGATTTATGTGTCGCCGCTACCGTGAAGGTTATATTCAATTCGGATATGACCCTCACAAGACGCAGAGAATTAAAAACTCAGACTGCTACGCGGAGGATTGAACCGCTCCACTGTCTATGAAGTCACATCTCAAAATGTCGCAGAGCTGCGGTAGAGAGATCACGCCTGTCGCTACTCGCTCCTATCTCCAGGTCCTCAGTAATTACTTATACGTGAAATACTTTGGATTTTCAAGATATCTTCTCACAAAAACTAGAATACTTTCCATATAGGTGAATAGTTTACGTATGAAGTACCAAGCCAATGAAGATTAATCGGTGAGACTTCAACTCTACGCATAATAGTCTGTCAAGACAAGTGTGAGAAAAGCCAATATGGTGATAGAGAGTGAAAATTTTTTGATAGTTCGAAGATTCGGAATGCATTATGATGATGTTAATGATTATTTTGGTAGTTTCTCATATATCTGATTCAGAAAGAAGGGAGGGATAAACTCTACACTGGTATAATTGTAATTATCTTGTGCAATGTTGAAAAAAGTTTACTCCTAAATAGACAGGCTAGAGATGAATTGGAACAAGTAAGTATTTTACCCTCATATTTTATTACTAATACCACTTCTTTACTACCTATATATAATTCCTTTTTCCTCTGTGCCCCTCTTAATTTCTCTTTATTCGCTTATCTTCTCTAAGTATACTCTCCAATTTATAATTACTCACTTATCAGTATCTACTCTCTCGGTCTTCCTTATAGTAGAACTTCTTATACTTTTAATACTTATATATATGTATCTTCTCTTTAATATAATTTTACATATCTCATATACCATAGTGGTCTCGGACTAAATCATATTCTATTCCTATTATCTCTGCTCTCTACTATACTTTATCTGTTGAATTTTGCAATCCAACCATCTCGAAACATATCTTTATACCCTATATTTGATACATTTGAACATAACTAAACTTCTTAGTTTTTCATTTCATTTCTACCATACTCTCCTTGTAATTATCACTCTGTCCATATTGGTTATTATTTAACGGAATCAAAGAATAAATCTAAGATTATGGTTCTCTATACTTTAATATAATTAAGTTATGTATATGGCTCCGAGATGTGATTGTACAGTGTGTTTAAGACCAGATGATCGTCTCTCAAGAAAAGAAAAATGGTGTGTATGTATTTTCATTAAACAATGATCACATAGTGATAAGAATGATGGAGTCAGAATATCGTGATTTCGTAATACATATGAAGGGTAACATAGAAAGAAAAAACGAGAGATGAAAAAGTATACCGAATGAAAAGAGCACGTGTTCATGTATCTGAGAATAAGATAAACTTAAAACAAAAATCACCTCACTCCAAAGTCGAATACATATCTATCGGTTAGCAAAGATACATACTCAGGGATCACATTCTCTCTAACATTTCTGCTATAGATGAGGAAGAATGGATAAAGGTATGACGAATTAATCACGGAAATAATCAGTAGTCAGGAATAATGTAAAGAAATAATTGGAGGATTTAACATATTAGCTCTACTCGTAACAAATGGAATTGATAGGAAGTGTCGGAATAATATCTAGTATGAAATTGCCGTGGATTTCCCAACCAAGGATATTTAGATAAATGAAAAAACGCATATCCACCTACGTTAAGAGGAATGAAAATAATCTATAATATATATATTTGTAGTATGGTTAGATGATATATAATAAGATAGTTGTGAGTTAAAATAATTAAAAGAGAAAAAATTCATTTTATTATATTATTATAAGTTTATATTTGATATTAGTAAATATAATATTGAAGAAATTGTATATAAATAAATAAATGTACTAACTGTTAACTACGTTTATATATGCTATATATAGCAACATATATACTGTATATTATATATATGAGATAATAAAAAGAGTCAAAGAGTACTCGGAAGAACCGGCGCAGAGAGAGAGAGAGAGAGAGAGAAGAGACGAAGAAGCTGTATTGAGTAGAGAAATGAAATAAAAATAGAAAGAAGACCGATTTATGCGAGATGTAAGTATAAGAAAATAGAAGAAGACTCCTGCTCAAATTTCTATAATTAGAGTGATAATATGAGATTCTGAGTGGGTATTTAAGAAGCATATATCCGCATTTATTGATTTGAATTATTTGTAACAGATGTAACATTTAACTCGAATATTATTAAATATGCTGTGATGCAGGTCAGTAACTATGTATGTGAGGAGAGATATCGGTAGAGTGTCTTCCCTTATATATAGGTGACGAATCCGAGATCACTAGAATATCGAACCTTACATCTCTAAATTAGGAGAACAAATCCATGACCATTCGAATGACAAGATACCTATCTAGGTTAATATTGCTTATCGCGATACTCATTGAGGTGTCCTCGTTGGGGGAGATCTGAACGCCCTGTCGAAGGCAAGATCCTATAATCCTCATGATGGTAGCCGCTGAATATGTGCTGCCTCTACTTGCTTTATACTCAGAACTGACTGAATGATTATGCTAAAGTAGATAGTTTACATCAAATTTTTTAAACTTACCAGGATGCATACACCTTGGTACTAATGTGAATATAGGCTAACCTATCGTTTTAACGGTTCTAAGAAAGTACTATAATTAGAGTATGACTATTTAATAATGTCTCTCATATATGAGTATATACTACTTCCTAATTATACTTAACATTATATAGTGAGAGCGGATAGAACGTACTATATTTAACTTACCTCATTATAATTATGAAATTAAATTACCTTCGTAGTTCAGTCAGAACAATCAGACTTTAGGCTACAGGAGGGTATGTCTGAGGATGGGACTGAAGTAACCACATCAGCTAACTTTAGTCCAAACAAGCTTACCATCGCCACGTAGTCTAATATTGCTCCTCATGAGTCAGTAGATTGGTTATTATATGAATGAACTTACTATATATATTAGAACATCGGCAAGGAAATGCTAAATAGTAAGGATTCAGTCCTTGTTTATAATGATAAATTGTAATGCTGACCTACATTTATCTGTGCAGATAAAATTAGCATGGTCCCTCTCCAGGTAAGTATTAAAAGTACATACTATATAATCCATATATTTCAGAGGCTTCTTATAAATTCATGGGAAGTGTAGAACATATCAATAATACAATACTGGAGTCTCTTATGTTTGGGATTATGATAATAACATAATTGAGCGTTCATTCACTGGTAACCATAAGTAGGGTATTTACTTCAATGAATGGTATGGATGTATTTTCATCCATCTAAAGACTTGGCAAATGCATTTTATTAAATATTTGTATATAATTATTATATTATTAGTACTATAATCGTATATCTGTAACCATCGAATCTGCATTGTTTCCATCAAAGGAAGAGATTGGAACTACTAATTAAATATATCAATTTATAATAAAGATAACACTCTCTATACTCACTAAGTATTTTTTCCAATTATCCGTTTACCGCGCGATATCTATTATAGGTGTACCTCAGTAAAACGTACGATAATCACTATATATAGGTAAATATGTATAAGTCACTACCATAAAGTATCTATTCTTATCCGCTTAAGTATTTATATAAGTCATTCTCTCCTATATTATAGTTATATAGATTAAACAGATATACATATGGTCTCCTAGCTATAGTAATATATATATATATATATATATATATACCCTAGGTCACGTATCTTCCCGTTAGTTTTCTTTTCGTTCATAGGCAGGTGTTTCCAGTCTACTATATTCATTGTTATCCTTGAGGCGTGTTATACCAACAGTACTTATACTATACATCATACATTTATCAAGATGTACTCTCTCTTTTCCATAGCTATATAAGTTACACCTCTTCATTTAAATAATGACAACCTATAGTAGATTGTGATAGGTATCATTGTCGCATCTCGCTCAAATTTGTTCATGGGTAACGCAAATATGCATGATAAGAGTAGGAACGATTCCTACACATAAAGTGCTATCGATGTCTTTCTCGCAACTCACATTCTCTAACACCCATGTTCAAGGTGCCACACACCTGTTCAAGAGAAGTGTAATATCTTTTGCTATCTCAGATTTGTCTATGCCCACGCTTCCACAGTAAACTTCATTACCTACGTAAATTAACCAGCTTATCCAACACCGGTCTATACTAAGCTGTATGAAAGCATCTAGTGGTAACTCCGAAAAAGACTACTTTATGGTAGCGTATACCTACACCGCCAGTACTATGGTGGTATAAAAGGGCTATCTTGTCTCAAAATATAACTCATTATCCACCGGTTATAATAATTGTCAAAAGGTGAGATTATGTATATGTGCTATAATTGAATATTCTCGCCCAGGGAACAATTTGACCAATTATGTCTTTTATTTCAATGCTTATATATTGTCACGTATCTGGTATCAAATAACAATATATGATGAGTTGGTAATGAGAGATAGGTTCTGAGGCATTTTCTTAGTGAAATACTCATTTGAGAGGAAAGGATAATAGGTGATTCGGAGTAGTTTTTTCTTTTTCGCCACTCTCCCTTCCATCTTTCCGTCATGGATATGACGGGTGGGGAGGAGTGTAATATTCTATAATTTGGTGTCTTGCTCTGTTTCAGTGTGTTTCTAGGATTTTTATAATTGTGTACTAGATACTAGAAAGTACTTACTAAACACTATTGAAGCTGGATTTTTTTTCTACAAATTCTACAAATAGCACAAGCACGATATTTGTAAACAATTAGAAGTGGAATTTGCAAATTTTTATTAATGGTAGGAAAGAAACTCAATTCTCTTTATTTTCATAACTATCACATCAGTATTAGAAAATTATTAGCCTTAATATTATAAATTTGTTTTAGAATCGTACATCTGTCCTTTCTACTTCTACTTCTCACAATTACTTGCATCAGCGCGAAACTAGAAAAAGGATATAGGTGTTCTTCAAACCTCTGAGATCAGAGGTAACTTCTCATTTTTTTTCATTAAATTAAAAAATTAAAATATGTTAAATAATCTAAAATTATATATTGATTAAGTAAAAATTGAAGATGTAATTTAAAACTGATGTACCTTATACTCCACAGGTACTAGGTCTGGGAGTGAAATTGTGTGAATTAAAAACAAAGTGAGGCCGAAAAGACTAAAAAGTGCATAGTATTGTTAATTACAAGTCACCTTCTACTGTTGAAAAGACAACTAAACATTGAAATAAAAATGAAGGTGATTGTGATTGCATTAGTGTATAAAAAAAATAAACAAGTGGTACTTAATAGTGCTACAATTTAAATAAAGTTTTATAAAGAACTCAGTTAAAAGAGTCTATTGTGAATGTATATTTTGTATACTGATTCTATAATAATAATTATATTATGTCAGAGTATTATAGGCTTAATCATTATACAAAGATTCGATGGTATTAGTCTCTTTTAAAGCAAAGAAACAATAATTATTATATTTTTTTGAGTGAGTGAGGGAAATTTTGTTGTTGGTGGAACATGTTCAGCAAATGATAGTTTTTTTTTTTGGGGTAATTTTAAGGAAAAGTAATATATTTTTTTTAAAAAGCAAATTAATAAAGATAACATTTAGTCGGCAGGAATGCCCTGATCTCACATTATAAAGCAAGCTTATATTTTTTTAGTTTATATCCTATCCTTTATTTAAAAGTAGTTATAAGGTCAACTACATTGATTTCCTTAAAGATAACTATACATGTTTTTTTTTTTTTGTGTAAAAATTGATTTATTTTATTAAATTACAAAATAGTTCATAGTTTATTCTTCCATTATTCCCTGAGTTCATAATATTATAATTGTTAGAGTTGATGCTGCTTAGACTAAAGGTCATAATATAAAATCTGATAAAAGGTAAACTACTATTTTCACGTTATTTATTCACATTGTTTTTTTTTATTTCTTATTCTTTAATTCTAATTCCATTTATTTTATAATTTTTTTTGAGTGCATTGGCCCATTATCCTCAACTTTCCAAACCAATAATTCAAACACGGTAACACTAAGAGGAAAGAGGAAACGGTGGCAGTGTATCAAGGGGTTCTGAGTATCTCACAGGTTTAGTGAAAACCCTGGCCTCAAAGGGTTCCCAAATTTCTCTATTATTAAGGATATTACTAGTAAGTTCATTCTTTTCTTTAAATTATTACTTTTTCATTATTTACATGATTTTTGAGTTCTCTTTCTTTACTTTACTTTCTCTTATAAAACATTTAATTGTTTTATTATTTATTTAATTTATTTATTAATTATTAATCTTTCAATTTAAATCTTAACATAAATGGTAGCAGAGCGTAGTTCTCGTGAGAGAGTCTACCCTTTGTTGCCTGCTACCTTTTTCCTTTTCCTTTCCTTTTTTTCTTTTGTTTTTTTGTTTTTTTTGTTTGTTCCATTAATCATATTAAGATATATATATATATTATTTATATATCTAATATATATATATATATAGTATATATGATATATATGATAATATATTATATACTATATATATATATATATAATATAGATATATATTATATATATATATTATATACCCATTTTGCTTATGACCCTTTGAAAAAGCGTTAAAAAAATTCATAAAATTTCAAAATCTGTGTTACACACACAATATCTCACAATTGTTGTGTGATATGGGAAAACAAAGAAATGGCATTTTTGGAATCAGCACATCAATAACCAATTGCAAAAACCCCGTCCAAGAAATTTCATGTTTATCAGTGTTATTGTACTAAGTAATAAAAAACAAAAATTAAATAACATTTCTCACCTATAGCAAACCATTCACATATTAAAAATAATTAAATGAAGATTGAAAAGTTTCGTAGTTAAAGATATTAAAAAAACTTTCATTTGAATAAGCTTCTAAGGTTAAAAATGACAGAACATTAGAGTTCTCCATTTCAGGGGATAACCTATATCTTGTGGCTTCATAAATTTGTTTTTTTCCTGTTCTAAATATTCTTTCACTTTCGACTTTGATGACGGTGGAGCTGAAAGGTATTTATTGCTAGTTTTTCAAATTCATTAACTATTTCCAGTGTTTCCCACCAATGAAGGGAATATCCATCTGTCTTCCACTGGTCAAAAGTAGGGCAAACTTATTATATTTGTCTTATTTCTTGATGTAATTCCGATATGTAGCCTTTTACTTTTATGCACAATAATACATCGTCAGAAGAATGGGACTTTCTTTTTTCACTCTCACTTTCTTCTGTATGAGAGGATTTTGATGCCACAATTTCTTAAAACAATCTATATACGTAGTCGTTAAGGGAACTTTCAGCAACCTCTTTCCCCACTACGTAAAGCGTCGTCAGCAGAAGAGTCAGGAGCTTCTAAATTTTCATGCATTTCATTCCATGCCTCAACGACCATATTTTTTTAGATTCATCTATCATGTTGAAAAATTATCTTTGAATCGTCTGATCTAAGAACAGATAGCTTACACACAAAGATTTATCACATTGAAACTTAGAAAGTCTTTTCTCTACTGATTTCTTTTTTAAGCTCTTCAACGAGTGTAATTATCCACTGAAGCTTTTGCTTTTTAATTGGCCTTTATTTAAAAATAGATTTTATTGCTAAAATGAGAAGGATCACATTTTGAGCGACTGTTACTTCACGTTTAATGCTTGATTTAGTGATGTTGTCAAATGTCTCAAGTAAATGGAATAATTTTGCCACTGAAAATCAGTCAACATTTTCATGATTACATTCAGAAGCGTATATGGATAGGGAACTTTTTTTTCAAAACAATCTTTTAACGCATTTTATTCTCGTTAAAATAACGTAGACTGTCTTTAATAC
>JABUQX010006524.1:0-2500 GCA_015478945.1 Trachelipus rathkii | reverse complement strand
GCTTTCACTAGTATCTGGCGAAAGCCTGTTCCTTTTTGGGGTGTCTACATTCCCTTGATGACTGTCTCTTCAGTTTTTTCGATGAGGTTCCTAGTGTGATTCCTTTGAAGGTGAATGAGATGTCAATGCAATTTCAGCCATGAACTTATCAAAGTCTGACATATCCAAATCCTCTTCATCTTCAGTAGATTTATTTTGCTGAAAAGCCACCATCATCACTATCAGTGCTGTTGCCAGGGATTGTTGATAAGGCGGCTTCCACTTCTGCGAATCTTTTTTTTTTCACGCGAGCAAGCTCCTTGGTTATGATATTTAAATGCATTCTAGAAGTGGTTCATCGTCGGAGATGCCATTCTTGTGGGGTTTTAGCTAGCTTAAGGAATTCCTTATTAAAACCTTTTATTAGTGATGGGACAATTAATCGTCATCGTCATGGACAAAATCGGCATATTTTTTCTCAATCATTATCTTCATCTGCAATTTTAGCCAATTATTTTGCTGATTAAGTTACCAAATATTTAGAATTTTGGATAATATTAAAACTCAATAATAATAATAATAATAATAATAATAATAATAATAATAATAATAATAATAATAATAAATGTATATGAAATCAAGTGCGAAATTCGCCTTAAATTAAAATTTAAATTTGAGTTTGTTGTGAGGAGTTGCTACGTAGTAGTAATAACTAATAAATGCACTTTCTCTTGAGCGTTTAAATTTTAGTGCTATATAAAATAGTAAAATACGATTGATTTTGCATTCTTAATTATACAATTTGTCTGTTTTATTAAAATTTAAAAAAAAAAAAAAATTTGCATTAATGAAAAGCAATTATACCTAATTCCGTTCTGTTTCTGGGAAAATCTTTCCTACTTTTTTCTGTTAAAATTATAGTCGGCCATGGCAATCTAAAATAGTAGTTAGTTGTATTTGCTGTGCTATAAAGTTTTTTATGTGTTGTACTTCATATGGATCGTGAACCAGCAATCAGAAGCAATATCGAAAAACTCCGAAGGAAAAAACATTTTCAAATTTGTTAGGTTCTTTTCAAGAAAAAAACATGTTTTTTCATTTTTTTTATTTTCATTAAATGTATTTTTAAAAATATAAAGATGCTAATATAATATTTAATTTGAGTATTTTCGTTTTTCAAATTCATATACTTTGAAATTTAAACAAATTATTTCCCTATGTTTTAAAATAGCAGAACTACCTTCTCTTATATTTTATCAATTGTTTTTATTGTTACAATTTACAGTAGGTTGTACCCTGCAGACTGCTGTTTGTAGGCTTTACTTACTAATTTACATGTATTTTACAATTTGTATATATTATAATTCATATTTGTATAATTTACCTTTTAAACATTAATGTATATTAATATTTATATAGAATGAGTCTGAATGACAAAACTCAAAAGTGACTTAAGGGGATGCAAATGAATAGCTAATAAAATATTTGAAATTAAAAATAACCAAGACTGTAAAGAAAGAGGGAATGGAGGTGGCGTTTCTAATCAAATAAAAGATTTCGTAACTTTTCATTTCTATTTTCTAATCACTAAGTCCCCACTCCCAGTCACTACTTGAGTACTGACTACGTGCTGTGACATATTTGTTAAGCTATTATCCACTAGCTATCTTCAGCGTTTATCAGCCACTTTAATTAATTCTAATTTTAATTTACTTTTTATTTCCTTAAAAAAGTACAGTCACGACTTTTTTGCACGCAAAGCATTTCTAAATATGATTAAATTAATTTTTGGTATAATAAGAAACATGGTTTATCGTGAGCAATCCTAAGGCTCTGAAAAATCTCAGTTAGGTTGAATATACGTTAAGTGTGAAGTCTCTACAGATATAATACTCAGAATAGGATATAGTGATTAATAGTATATGAGTCATAAGAGTTTATGGCATGAAGACTAGTGCTCTACGCTACAATTATATGGACTCTACTATTAAATATAACTCTCTCTACAATAATCAACTATAACAAACTCAACGCGAGTAGCTATTACACTAACACTGTATTGTTCTTCATCACGTGAAGAGGATAGAAGCTCCAACAAGAAAAATGTCCCACTATAATAGTGAAAGTAGCCTCATTTGTTAAATAAATTTATAATATATTATAATTATATCAAACATGTAAATTTCACAACTAGTTGAAAAAAAATTAGAGATTAAAAAATTAATATAAATTTATTTACTTGTTTTTCAGGCTGTTTTTAATTTATTCATGTAAAAAAAAAACTTTTTTTCGTGGGTGGAAGAATATGCTTGTTTATTATTTTTTTTTTCCCAACCCTAAATGCTGACTGTAAATATTTCCAATAGCCTTGAAAAATCAATCATAGATTATTTTTTATTCTATTAGATTCTATTAACTAACCATGTATATTTGACCAGTTAAAAAATCACTTTATTAGGCTGTCGTATTTAAGTATTCTCATCCTCCGCTAGAAATTACTCAAATAAATTAAAAGATTAGA